>JAGFNQ010003801.1:0-18536 GCA_024364735.1 Boesenbergia rotunda | reverse complement strand
ACAATGATATTGGCAATCTTTGGATATCTTCACTCGAGAGTGCCTATCATGGCCTCTGTTGAGGATCAATAAAAAAATTCCTTATGGCTCTCGTTATCTAATTTAACATTTTATTTCCTTGCAAAATTTTGTAACACATTTTGCACTAGGGTAGACAAGCTTACTTCCGAGTTTAGTAAACTAGCATAAGTATGGGCTTGCTATGGTTTTTCAGACACTGAAGTCGACACAAGCAATGGGGGAAGCAATGAAAGGTGTTACAAAGGCTATGGGACAGATGAACAAGCAGATGAACCTACCTGCACTACAGAGGATAATGCAAGAGTTTGAGATGCAAAATGAGAAAATGGAAATGGTGAGCGAGGTCATGGGGGATGCCATTGACGATGCTTTGGAAGGAGACGAGGAGGAAGAAGAAACCGAAGAATTAGTGAGCCAAGTGCTCGATGAAATTGGAATCGACATTAATTCAGAGGTACATCCAAAATGTCTCCTCTACCACGATCTTTAACCTATAGATGCTGAATTCATCTTCTGTATGTTTAGAAATAAGCATTCTTGTTCTGTTCTTCGTTTGCAGCTGGTCAAGGCGCCTTCAACTGCAGTCCCAAGTGCTGAGGCAAACAAAAAGGTTGCTCAAGTTGAAGCCACTGCTGCAAGTGAAGGTGGAATAGATGATGACTTGCAAGCAAGATTGGACAATTTAAGAAAAATGTAAATTTATATAAAATAAAAAAAACGCACACATAAATTTGACATGCAAGGGTGATTAACAGTGGGAATTATAGTCTTCCCATAAAGTTGACATAATAATACTTTGGTTTTGTGTATTTGTATCTGCTATGTAAGAAACCAACTTGAAGCTTGGCTTTGCATTTGCCCATTAAAGCGGTGTCTCCTCTGTGGCAGGGAGTATTAGGTTTTACTACGTCATTAAATCTTGCGTCACTTACCAATTTGTCAATCGATCCATATAAGGTTTTGGCAAATAAATTTTTCTAGTTGAGCTCAATAGATCGACCTAGATAAACCAAATGTCTGGACAAGTATGAGTCAACCGAATGACACAAACTTAGCCGACAGAATATATCACCATTAGAGTATCATGATACCATGTGTTCCGACTCATTCTTATCGATACGATTTCTAAAATGTCCGTTGGACAATTTCATTCCTCATTGCTGAGGATACTCGACATTACAAAGGGCACGCTATATATGTACGAATCTTGAGAATTTAGGTTTTTTCATGAATCTTGAAATAGAGTGCATATTATATTTTTGTTTTTTCATGAATCTTGAAATAGAGTGCATATTATATTTTTTGCAAAAATTTTTTGTATTGATTTATTTTATTTTATTTTATTTTGCTCTCAAGGCATAGTTGAGATGATAACTATAAGTAGACTTACCGTATTAAGTAGGGGTTGAACCCCAGTAAAAATTGTGATCATGTCCTCTCTCATAGGGATCATTTATACTTTTCAGATTTACCTCTTTATAGATGATCGTGAGGCCAATAATATGAGACACTTGGGGTTTGCACCATCATCTTATTTCAACTTTTCTAATTCTATTGGTATAGCTTTGTGCTTGCACTTGTCTATTTGAAATTCCTCAAAATGTCTAATATTTCTTAAGACCTAAGTTGGTCTTCTTAAATTTTTTTAATCGTCGAGCTCAAAAATCTTTACCGTCTTTCTATCGGTCCCCGTGGAAATAGTTATCAATATATAAGCATATGATGAGGAGTTCATATGTATTTTTCCTTCTTAGCACAAGGTCACTCGTGCTTCTTTAAAAGTCATTGCTCTAGAAGTGTCTATCGATCTTGCTATTTCATGCTCTCGATGGTTGCTTAAGACCCAGTAAGCTTTTCGTAGACGATAGACTTCATCTTTCGGACTTGCTAGCCTTGAGCTTGCTCGGCATAAATTATTTCTAAGTTCTCCGATATAGTTAAAAAGGTTATTCAAGTTGAGCAACAAAGAAAGAACTAAAAGAAAATTATGTAATATGACGGAATCAAATTAAGTAAATATTATAATCGGATATTACCTGATCAAATTAAAATAATATTAAAAAAATAATAATTAGATTAAATTTTTTCTTATTAACTGTGCCCCTAAATCATATTATAATTTGTAACATTTTTCCAGCACAATCAATCAAGAAGTCTTTCCTGTCCAATTATTTTAACATTTTAACATATCTCAGAACTTTTTCATCACCTCTCCTCCCTCTTCGATCTCTTTGATCTCAGGTCCATTCACGTGCGATAGATTCTCATTAAAATTTTTAGATTTGAATCACAAAATTATTGGGATATAAATTCTTACTTATCTAATTTCTCACCTTCTTCGTATTAATATCTTCTTTGTATTAATATTAAAAGCTATGATAGAGGGAGTAAAAATGAAAGAGTAATTGGTAGAGTGAATGATATAACATTTAAGTGAATGACGTGACACTTTACATGCACACATCCGATTATCACTTGGACACCATCGGTGACCTTCGGTCGCCGTCCCGAATCAAATTATATCCTAGGGGGCACGATGAATCTATCAAAAATCACTGTATATAAAATACCACGTCATTTATTTTATCATTCACTTTTCTATTTTCACTCTTTCTGTTATTTTTTTAATATTAATTTATCTCTTCTTTATTAATTATAAGACGAACTGACCGAGACGCTGAGTGAACATTCCACCCTTTTGCCGCTCTTTGGTCTCAGGTGAAGAAAGCAGTTCGGTCGACTTTGGGCACAAATCTTCGACGACGGTTCCTGGAGTATCGACGCGTCGCTGTTTCTCCGTCCTCTGCCTCACTTCTTCTCTCTCCTCTTTGCTGCGCTCCAAGCCTAGCACTGGGGGCATCCTCCCTGCGACTCGTCGACGAAGCCGTTGCCGAGATCCGCTGCGAACCTCTGTCTCGAGGCATCAAGCGTCTACTCTGGCGAGTCCAGCACGCATAGAAAGTTCCTAATCTGCCACCGCCTATTCTCTCTCTCTACTGCTTCCGGCGATCTTCTCCATCACAGCCAATTTTATCTTAACAAGAAGAGTTTTCCTCTCTTGTCGCTTTACACTACCTTCGCTTAACAATTTTATTTTTGCCGTAGGGGCTTCTCCCGCACCGCTCATCGGTTCGGATTCGTCTCCACGTGCCCTCCCGATCATTTCCAAGCACGCCGATCTGATTCTGTTTTCTTGCAAGGGACCTGCTCCATTGCGTCTTTTCTCTTTTATTCTTTCTTGGTTTTTTTTTCCTTTTATTCTTTCTGACATATAAAATTATTTATCAAAAACCAGATTTTCAAAATTGTCTTTCTTTATAAAAAAATCAGATTTTCAAATTTATCTCTTTGTCCTCCATCTCCTTGTTCATACATAATGTCAGAAAATTCATCTTCATCGTCTACTATGAAAATAAATTTTGCTATATAATTTGCTTCCGTACCTCTAAATATTATATTTTATTTACCTATCAAACTTAACAATAATAATTATGTATTTTGAAAGATACAATTTTTTTTACTACTTCGTGCTCATGATTTAGTTGGAGTTGTTAACGGTACTTCTCCTAAACCATAAGTAAATGATTCAAACTATGCTATTTGGAGCACGAAAATATCAACTAGTTATGACATGGTTGATCTCGACGATTAGTGAGTCTATACTTCCTACAATTATAGGGCTTGATAGCTCTAGCCAAATATGGAAAGCTCTTGTTTGAACTTTTGCTTCACACTCTCAAGCACGTGTTCTTCAACTTCGCATGCAATTACAATCGATGTAACGAGGAGACAAGTCTATCAATGAATATATGCAAACAATCAATATCATTGCTAATAATTTAGCTGCGATTGACTATCCAATTTCAGATCCAGATTTGCTAATACATGTTCTTGTAGGATAGGTGTTTCAATATAATAGTTTTATTTCTAACCTAACTACTCGCATAGATCAAGTGTCACTGGATACCCTTTATGATTTGCTAATTTCGCATGAGATACTTTTACCATTACAATTTCAAAAGGTCTTAATCCTATCATTCTTTCAGCATATACATTTTATAAAATTGATAGTACTACTCATCCTCAACAAAATCAAGGAAGTTAAGGTAGAATAAATAAAGGACGAGGACAAGATCGAGGACGAGGTCGAGATCGAGATCGAGGTCGTTGTCATATCTGTCTCAAGACTGATCACTTTGCTCATCAATGTTATAAGAGATTTGATTCAATTTTTTCGAGAGGTTTTGCATCCTCTCAAGCTTCAACTTCAACTCTATCATATCATCCAAGAGCATTCTCTCTTGTAAGCAATTCTTATATACCAATGACAGATGCTTCAATCTCAGGATGACATTCAAATTCTGGAGCAACTCATCATGTTACACCAACTATGACATTCTTACAGAAGTCTCCTCCTATCATTGTCCTGACATGGTACAAGTAGACAACGATTTAGGTTTGCAAATTACTCACCTTGGAAATATATTTTTTTATTCATCTGATAATCTCTTTTACATGCGTAATACACTCCATGTTCCCTCTATCACTAAAAATTTACTCTTAGTTCGTCAATTTGCTCTTAATAATAAAGTGTTTTTTGAATTTCATCCTCGTTATTATCTTGTGAAGGATCCCACAATCAAAACCACCCTGCTCAGAGGAGAAATTAGAGATGATTTTTATTACCTACAACCTACATATACCAAAGCATTTATTGGAAAATGCACAAATAAAATCTCTTGGTATGCATGACTTAGTCATCTATCTCTACGTCTCGTTCAAGAAGTCATTAGTCGGTTTGACTTATCAACCTTTTTGTCATCCTCATCTCTTTCTTGTGATGCATGTCTGAAAGCAAAAAGTCACAAATTACCCTTTTTTTCTTCTCATATGTCTAATTTTCTTTTAGAAATAATCCACTCTGATGTTTGGGGCTTTGGTCCTATTTTGTCAAATCAAGGTTTTCCTTATTATGTAATTTTCATTGATGACTTTAGTAGATTTACTTGGGGTTTTCTCATGAAATAAAAATCTGATCTTTTTGATATCTTTTATCAATTTCAATGGCATGTGGAATGTTACCTTGGCCGTAAAATACTTTCTTTCCTCTCTGATTGGGTTGGAGAATATAAAGCACTTCATCGTCATCTAGACTCTTCTAGCATCCTTTATCAAGTTTCATGTCCTCATACTCCCAAACAAAATGGCTCCGCAAAAAAAATCGGCATATAGTCGAAACCGTCTTAGTTCTTCTTAATCATGCATCAATTCCACTTAAATTTTAGGATGATGCAGTTTAAACTACAGTCTATCTTATTAATCGTCTACCTACTCCATTACTTCAACATCAATGTTCCGTAGAAAAACTCTACAATCAACCTCCTAACTACACATTTTTACGTATTTTTGGTTGCGTATGTTATCCATGACTACCCGACTATACTGTAAACATAAACTAAATCCTCGTTCTCACTAATATGTTTTTCTTAGTTATAGTAATTTATATCATGACTACCATTGTCTACATATACCAACATGGCGCATATATATATATCTCGACATATTATTTTTTATGGGTATTTATTTCCTTTTACAGCCATAATAGTAACTCCATCTTCATGGAATAGTGGAAACTTCTTAACACCACCTATTATCACATCTGAATTCTTATAGGTTGCTCATCCAATCAGACACACTAAAGATAAAGTGGAGATGACATCCTAAGTCCTGCTCCAGAGCCCTTTGCAAACCCTCTTGGGTCATCATAATCACCCCAAGTGACTACCCCGTTAAGAGTAGGACGTACTAATAACATCATAAGTGACAATATATTAGAACTTATTCCGTATCCAATTTCAAAAGCATCTCCAGCTATAAATAATATGCTCTCTAACTTTGGATCATCAGATGATAGAAGTCCTTCATCAGAATCACCTTGTCAGCCTACTTGTTCATCACCATCAATAAGTGATGATACTCCTCATTGCATACTTCCCTTAAGTGACATATATGCATGATACCTGTTGATGCAGTCTGATCCTGATTGTTATTTTGGTGTTGACACCGATTTTAGTTTAGGTTGATGATTATGATGATTATGATTAAGTCCTGATCGGGGATCAGGCAGGGTATGGGAAATCCTAGCTTGGAGGGCTAGGTATTGGAAAATCCTAACCTGGAGGGTTAGGTGTGGAAAATCCTAGCTTGGAGGGCTAGGTGTTGAAAAGTCCTAATTCGGAAGGGTTGGGTGAAAAGTCCTAGCTTGGAGGGCTAGGTGAAAAGTCCTAACTTGGAGGGTTAGGTGAAAAGTCCCAACTTGGAGAGTTAGGTGAAAAAGTCCTGGCTTGGAGAGTCAGGTCCTAGCTTGGAGGGCTAGGTTTTAAAAAGTCCTAATCCGGAAGAGTTGGGTGAAAAGTCCTAGCTTGGAGGGCTAGGTGAAAAGTCCTAACTTGG
This sequence comes from Boesenbergia rotunda, assembly GCA_024364735.1. Taxonomy (NCBI): domain Eukaryota; kingdom Viridiplantae; phylum Streptophyta; class Magnoliopsida; order Zingiberales; family Zingiberaceae; genus Boesenbergia; species Boesenbergia rotunda. Next base: position 12,062 of record JAGFNQ010003801.1, on the reverse strand, counting down.
AGGGTTAAGTGTAAATTCCCAACTTGGAGGGTTAGGTGAAAAATCCTTAGTTTGGAGGGCTAAGGTGGATGAAACCCTAGCTTGGAGGGCTAGGTTGGAGCCCCTGGATCGGTCTGGTGACCGATTAAGGAGTTGGCACGGTGCTCCTTCGTGGATCGGTCTGGTGACCGATCCAGCGATGACTGATCGGTCTGGTGACCGATCAGGGAGTATGCGTTTCACCCATTGCTTGGCTCCTGATCGGTCTGGTGACCGATCAGGGAGCAAACAGTGAGGTTGAGTTCCCTTGCTGATCTGCTCCTGATCGGTCTGGTGATCGATCAGGATCACTGTACAAATCGTTCTGGAGAACGATCCAGCGTCGCGGGTTCCTCTCTATGATCGATCAGGATGGAGCCTGATTTGTCTGGTCATGACCTGATCGGTTTGGTGACCAATCAGGAGGCTCCCTGATCGGTCCGGTGAGTGATCAGGAGGTTTGGACTGCGAAGCTCAGAAATCGCCCGATAAAGGGGTGGATCGGTCTGATGATCGATCCACAACCTGGGATCGGTCTGGTGATCGATCCAGGAGAGTCCCAAAGAAATCGCGATTTCTAATTGAGCATTGGGGACCGATCAGGACGGAGCCTGATCGGTCTGGACCCAACCTGATCAGTCTGGTGACCGATCAGGAGGCTCTCTAATCGGTCCGGTGACCGATCACTTTAATTTAAAATGCACTGTCAGACGCTCTGATCGCGTCTGAACGTATCCGATTCTCTGCGCTTAACATCTGATACATGATTTCCTGCTTGATATGCTGTGCCAACACTCTGATTAAGCTGCAGGTGACAGGGAAGATTCAAACACTCAAGGAGAGTCAATGGAGGCCTTTCCTTGGAGTATGTTTGTCCGTTTTCCATCTCAGGTTGCAACGGTTGGAGCTGCAGACTGGAACTGCTGACTGGAGCTTGGCTGAGGGAAGCTCAAGAAGTCCAGGGAGAGCTCAGTGGTAGCTGGCGTTGGCAGGGAAGCAGCTGGAGGCTGCAGGAGATGGTGTCACCTGGTGCTGAGTGGAGAAACAAAAGGGCGCAAGAAAGATTCGTTGATGCAGAAGTTCGAAATACAGTTTCAGGCTTGAGTTCTTGCTGCGACTTTATGTTCTTCACAACTTTCTTGCGTGTTTTGAAGTTCCATCACTTTGAGCAAGCTACTGCAATCTTGAAGCAACCATCCCTTGCTTGAGCACTTGGAGGAAGGAACAAGGAGCTTCGAGTCCAACAGCGAGAAGACACGGGGAAAGGGTTCTTGCGTGAGATCGTCGCTGGGTGGAGCTCAGGAGGAAGCTTGCTGTGTTCTTGTCTTTGCTAAGTGCTAAGCAAGATCTTTCTTGTGTTTCATTGTGCTTAAACCTATATTTATGATTGAAACGCTGTGGAGAGGTTTCTCCACCGAGAAGGAGGTTGCTTTTTATCCGGTGTTAACCGGGGCTTGATCTGTCGACGATCAAGAGATTGCCCACTTTAAGGGCACGCCAAGGAGTAGGGGCTGTAGGATCGAGAGAAATGATAGAAGGGGGGGGGGGATGAATATCGTAAAACGTTCGGATTAAAGTTAGAGCAATTACGCAGCGGAAATCTAAATCAAACACACGCAAACACCAAGTTTTTTACTTGGTTCGGAGTCGCGGTCGGCTCCTACTCCAAGGCCCACGGTCGTTGACCGTTTACTATGGGCAATTCTATATTTGCGCAAAACCGTTTACAGAGAGATATTACAAAAGCAGTATAGTAAACTTAAAAACAACTCTTCGTTACCGACGTCCAGTGTAGATTGAATTTTCGGAGCGGAGGGACGTCGTCGGCGCTTGTATCTCGAGTTGGGAGGTTTTCAGAGCAGAGCGCGGGAGCAGAAGAGCGTAGAAGCGTTGAAAAGAATTGTTGTTTGAAGCCTTGGGCTCGAGGGCCTATTTATAGCCCCTGGGGGCGCCCGGAATGTCGGGGGCGCCCCCCCACGTGTCGGCCGATCCGAGTTCCACTTGGTCAGCTCTGATCCCTTCAAACTCGGGATCAGATCTTGACGGGGGCGCCCGAGACGCTGGGGGCGCCCGGGTTGACCGGGTCAACTCTTATCCCTTGGCTTTGCTGACTTCTGCTTCGTTGGATTGCACTGGGGGCGCCCGGGACGCTGGGGGTGCCCCGCCCATGAGCTGTCGAAGCCTGCCTTTGCTTCATGTGTTTTGTGTTCACCTTGGGGGCGCCCGGGACACTCCGGGCGCCCTGGTCAGCTGCTACCTCACTCCTTTGAGGCTCTCTGAGCTGCAGACACTCGTTCCTTCGGTCCTGCATCCAGGGTTAGTCCAAAACAACATAAAGCAGTAAGATGTTAGTTTATACAGCCTTAGCTGTCTTGGTTCTGACTTTGGGCCTCCAAAATGGAGCCCTAGGTCGAACCGACGCCTACTGTTCCCTCGACGGGGAACGCGTCCTCACCTACTCCTCTCAGGAGAATTTACCTGTTGCCAACCGGCTCCTCCGATTGGACTTTTGCCTAGCGGTCCTTTGCCAGGTCTTGGATACCAGGCTGTCCTTCGCCCGGTGCCTAGCAGTCCTTCGCCAGGTCTTCGGATCCTGGCAGTCCTTCGCCAGGTGCCTAGCAGTCCTTCGCTAGGGCTTTGTATCCTGGCAGTCCTTCGCCAGGTGCCTAGCAGCCCTTCGCTAGGACTTTGTTTCCTGGCAGTCCTTCGCCAGGTGTCTAGCAGCCCTTCACTAGGACTTTTCCTGCACACTTGAGTAACATCGTTAGATCACCAATAATACTTAACTTTGAACCCTTTGCCAATATCAAAACAAGGTTCGATATGGTGCTTCCTGCACCAACAGGGGCAAGTTATCCCCGAACCTTGTAAACCCTCCTTGTTAGCGATCTTGCTAGTTGGTTTCGTCTGTTTTTGTTTCCTGCATTTCTGCACTCTGTTTCTATTGTTTCCGCTGCCGTGCTACTAACTATGAAGTGCAGAGAAACCCTAAAGCGACCTAAAGCGAAAGAAGTTTGTGTCTGACTATATTCACCCCCCTCTCTAGCCATCCGGGTTCCAACAAATGGTATCAGAGCTTGGGGTTCTATTTTTGCGGATTAACAACCGAGAGCTATCATCCATGGCGTTGAGAGAAGGATTTTCCACCACCCGACCTCCTTTCTTTGATGACGCTGATTTCCAATATTGGAGATCAAAGATGGAGAATTATTTGAAGATGGACATCAACACTTGGTTCGCGGTGAAGGAGGGTTTCACTCCTCCTAAGGATGATGAAGGCAAGGAACTTGAATCATGGCGGTGGACAGCCGAACAAACTCGGAAGAGTGAAGCCAACGCGAAGGCGGTTGTCACTCTACAATGCGTCATGAACAAAGACCAACTCATCAAGGTTGGCCCTTTAACAAGTGCAAAGGACTTATGGAACAAGCTCATCGAACTCCACGAGGGCACCCGAGACTCAAGAATTGTCAAGAGGGATTTGTTTCTCAACCAATTACAAAATCTCTCCATGAAGGAAAATGAATCGGTAAGTGAGCTCCATAGCCGGTTCAAGGAAGTCCTCAATGGACTTCATTTGATTGATGAAAAGGTCGAGAATCGCGACCTTGTGAGGTATGTACTAAAAGCTTTTCCAAGGAACGCTTTGTGGTCATCCATGGTGGATGCCTACAAAGTATCCAAGGATTTATCCATTGTTAAGTTAGATGATTTGTTTTGTGAAATGGAATTACATGAAATGGCTAACAAAGGCCCCAAGGAGAAGGGGATTGCCTTAGTTGCAGGGGATCGATCCAATAAGAAGAAGAAGGAGAAGGAAGTCACTTCATCTTCATCATCTTCCGAATCCGAGTCCAATTCCGAGGAAGATGGCAGCGACTCCTCATCCTCCGAGATGGCGAACTTTGTGAGAAGGGTGATGAGAAGGGGTCGACGCTTCAAGAGTAGAGGTAACTCTAGTGAAGCTAAAGTTGATAAGACTAATGCTTCTTGCTTTAAGTGTGGTAGGAAAGGGCATTTCAAGAATGAATGCCCAAAGCTAAAGAAGAAGGAGGAGAAATCCAAAAGGAAAGAAGAAAAATCCAAGAAGAAGAAGAAGGCTTTGAAGGCCACTTGGGATGAATCCTCCTCAAGCTCATCCGATGAAGAGAAGGAGGAGAAGAGCACAAGGCATGTGACACTCATGGCATTGGGAGATCAAGAGAGCAGTGATGAATCTTCCAACTCCTCAAACGCGGCTTCATCATTTTCGGATGATGAAGAGGTAACTTCTCCCGAGCTTGAGAAATGTTATAGAGCTATTGCATGTTTAACCAATATGCTAAAGAAGTCTAAAAATAAGGTTAAATCATTGTAATTAGAAATTGATCAATTGAAAGCATCTAGGGATGATAATATAGATGACTTGCATGTTGAAATGTTAGAAGATGAGATTAAGTCATTGAAACTTGAGGTTGAAAGTTTGAAATCCTCTAAGGTTGAGGATGTAGATGATTTGCATGATGATTTGCTAGTAGAAGAAAACCAATCATTAAAGAGTGAAGTTGAGAAACTCAAGAATATTCTTGAGAAGTTCTCAACTAGCTCTAAAACCCTAGACATGATCTTGAATGCCCAAAGGGCAGTCTACATTAGGGCAGTTATTGGTTTCCGTCCTAAAGAACCCTCATTTGTGTCTCTTATGTCTAGGACTAATATGAGACAATCTAGGACACCCAAGGTCCAAAAGAAAGTTGTCAAGGCATGGGTGCCTAAGTCTTGTTTAGTTGATGCTTTAGGTCCCAAGGTTTGGGTACCTAAAACTTCTATTTTTCGAATTGTGTAGGTTATGATTGAGGGGGAGCATCTATCAACTTGGTTCGTTGATAGTGGATGCTCCAAACACATGACCGGGGATAGATCATTGTTTACCACACTTCACAAGAAAAGTAGAGGTAATGTTTCATTTGGTAACAATGGTAGTCTTAAGGTCATAGGAATATGAGACATTCAAATATCCGAATGTCTAAGAATTTCAAATGTCCTTCTAGTCAAGGGGATGACATTTAATCTCCTAAGTGTCAGTCAATTGTGTGACACGGGTTACACAATTGATTTTCAACCAAGTCAATGTCTAGTTAGACAACATGACACCTTGGACACGGTACTAGTAGGAACAAGAGTAGACAATATTTATCAAGTTTCATTTAAAAGTGCTACTAATGCTTTTGCTAAGTGTCTCATGTCAAAAGACGAAGAGTCCACCCTTTGGCACCGGAGACTTGCACATGTGAACATGAAGAACATCCGGAAGTTGGCCAACAAGGGATTATGTAACGCCCGTCTTTTTCCCACACCTTACGGTGTGGCGAGAGAGACGGCGTTACGCTAACATACATACACATACATACGACATAGGAATATCTTAATGCAGCGGAATCAATTTTTTTTTCTCTTCTTACACATGCGTTTTACCATGCAACTAGTACTTGAACATGTATATATGCCTTAACCTATCATTCATGAACATGGTAGCATTGTTACTTAGCATATTAAAGCATAACATTCCTTACTTTATCCATAAGCATCATAAGTAGCAAGTAACTTATCATAAGTATAATATAGAATCTAAAGAGGCGTTTTAAAACACAAAACATAATAGAAGAGTCTTTTTCCTCTTTCCTCTGCCATGTCACTATCACACACACACTTTTGGCCCCTCCTGCTGCTTCACCTAGTAACCTCCGTTTGCTTGATCTGCGGTATAAGACAATAAGACTATAAGCACATAGGCTTAGTAAGACCCTTTCCTACTCACAAAAATCCATACGTCGCATAAACATAAACATAATGCTTAAATCCTACTTATCATGACATACTTCTTATCATAAACATAAATACAATCATGACATCATTCTTAACATGAACATAATTAAATATAATCATGGAATCATACTTAACATGAACATAAACATAATCATTTGCATAAACATACTTTGCATTAACATACTTTGCATAAACATACTTATCATGACATAATGCATAACATGGATGAATGCATGCGTCAAATGCATATATCATAAGGATGCTTAGTTTAAAATCATACTTTTAAATACTTAAACATAATCATAACATCATTGGGGTCCTCGGCTTGTACCACATACATACATCATAAGCGCGTATCCCTAAGTAAATACGAGGTAGCGAGCCCCGACCTACTAGGGTAGGAACAACTACGGTAGTTCCAAAAACCGGGACGTTTTTAAGGTGCCCATCCCTGTTGGACAGCTACGGTAGTCCCAGAACCGTGGACAGCTTCGGTAGTCCAGAACCGAGGCGTTCTTAAGGTGCCCATCCCTTGGACCCTTACTTCGGTCCGGTACAAGCCCATTCTTAAAATAAATTACTTAACATGCTTCATCATTCATAGAACATACATGGCATAAACAACATCTTGTTTCATGAAACATGACATAAGAATAGGAACAGCTACGGTAGTTCCAGAACCGAGGCGTTCTTAAGGTGCCCATCCCTTAGCATGACATAAACATACTTAACATTTCATTATTCATACTTAACATCATGATGCCTTAAAGGCATGAACATTCATCATCATTCATTATCTTCATTCATAAGGTATGTCATGCTTACATCATTTTGTCTTAGGGCCATGGTTATCATTTTCGTTCATCATCTTCATTCTTAAACATGGCATACGTACATATCATTCATAAAACATGACTTACATACATATCGTGCATAAAACATGGCATACATACATATCATTCATAAAGCATGACATACATACATATCATTTATAAAGCATGACATACATACATATCATTCATAAAACATGGCATACATACATATCATTCATCAAACATGACATACATACATATCATTCATAAAACATGGCATACCTACATATCATTCATAAAACATGCATGGTCATGGTACATAGGAAAACATGCCTAGATCTTTTCATACACGATACATTTCCCTAGGTTCATGGCACGTGGTCTAAACATTTGTGTATCATCATAACATATGACCTAATATACAAAGTCAGGACACATTTTACATGAAGTTAGGTTTTAGGTCACATAAAAATTCCTACAACATACTTAATCATATACATACCTCTTAGTAACCCATAAACAAGTCTCTTTTGAAACTTAACCCAACACAAACCCTAACTTATACTCTTGGCCGAAAGTTCAATAGGGGAAGGATCCCATCATTCAAGCAACATGCAAAAGTCCATAGGAAAAAGAAGAACCCATACTTTCATACAATGTCATAGTAAGTCATTTGACCCCTTATTTGGAGCCAACCCAATTTCCTAGCCCTCTTGTTTGTCTTCGGCCGAAACCCTAATGGGTCACAAACATATGAAAAAAATTCCTATCATTCACCATTAAGATCCATTAAATCATAGGAAACATACTAAACATGCTTGAAAAGTTAGACCTCATCCTATGTTGACATGGGCCGAAACCCTAGGAAACTTTAGGGTGCCACAAACTTTCCCTAAATCATAATCTATGTCTTACATATCATAATAAAACATTTAAGTGTACAAACGAGAGTTTACATCATCCCTAAGCCCAAACATCAACCTTGGCCGAAACCCTAGAGGCTCCACTTCATGGTTTCCTCAATTTAAATCTTAAACAAAAGTCTAAATCTTGTTAAGCATCAAAGAACAATCATACCACAGGTGAGGGGGTCTTACCTTGGTTTGTCTTTGATTATCACCTTGAATGGAGAAGCCAAAAGAAAGCTCCTTGACCCTAGGCCTCTCTTTAGCCCTTGTATCATTGTAGAAAGTTTTGGATCTTCAAGATCAAGTTCCCTTGTGAAACCTTTCCAAGGGAGAGGGGTCTTGTGGGTTTCGGCTAGGAGAGGGAAGAAGAAGGAGAGGAGAGGCTTGGTGGATGAAGAGAAGAGGGAATAACTATCTTAATTGTTAAGTTATCATTCCTCTCATTTATACACAATGAAGAGGGGCAAGTGAAGAGACATGGTGCCTCCTCTCACGGTGACTCTTCACTTCCTTTAGCCTTAACAAAAATCCACTTCATTCCCTTATAGCACTCCCTTGCTAGGTGAATTGGTTAGTACATGCATGGTGGTATGCTAGGTCCAAGGTTCAATCCTTGGTGCATGCACTTTATTTTTATTGTATTTTTTTATTATTTTTGAAAATTCCCCTAAGACTCACCCATAATCATACTAATATTCCTAATTAAATCCCATCTATATTTATATTACATTCTACCTAAAATCTACTAATAACCATGGTATTAGGAAAGCCCATATAAGGCCCATTAGTATTTAGTTTCTCAAATTAAATGGGAAAATCATGGATAACTAGGCTAAAGTTCGCTCTAGTGTCTCTAGGTTTCTAAAAACTATCTAGACTTGATCAATATTTTAAAGAAAATATTGAGAAAATTTTCCGGGTCGTTACAATTAGTTCGTGGCTTACCAAGCATCAAGTATGAAAAGGATAAACTTTGTGATGCATGTCCAATGGGTAAGCAAACGAAATCTGCACATAAAGGTAAGAGCACTGTAAGTACTTCTACAGCTTTAGATTTACTTCACATGGATCTATTTGATTGTAGTACTATCATATCATTGAATGGAAGTAGATATTGTTTTGTGATCATTGATGATTTCACTAGATATACATGGACCTACTTTTTAAAATATAAGGACCAAACCTTAGATGTTTTCATTTCTTTTTGTAGAAGATTTGAAAATGAAAAATCATCAACAATTAAGACAATTAGAAGTGATCATGGAGGTGAATTTCAAAACCAACGGTTTTTAGAATTTTGTCAAGATAGAGGTTATAGACATGAGTTCTCTACTCCTAGAACACCACAACAAAATGGTGTTGTAGAGAGGAAGAATCGTGTTCTACAAGAGGCTGCACGAAACATGCTTAATGAGTACTCACTCCCGAGTTACTTATGGGCTGAAGCTGTAAATACAGCTTGCTATGTGCAAAATCGAGTCCTCATCCATAGGTTTTTAGGAAAGACTCCCCATGAACTTTGGTTTGGGAAACCACCTACGGTTAAACACCTTAGGGTATTTGGTTGTAAGGTATTCATTCTAAACACCAAGGACCACCTTGGAAAGTTCACGGCAAAGGATGATGAAGGGATACTAGTCGGGTATTCCCTAGTTAGCAAAGCCTATCGAGTCTACAACAAGAAATCTAGATTAATTGAAGAGTCTTCTGATGTTGTCTTTGAAGAAATTCTGAAAGTCAATGGTCAACCAGAAGATGAAGTCCAATTCGAACTTAGGAGACTAAGTTTGAATGAGAGTCCAAATTTTGTTGATGGTGATGAATCCGATGACGGTGAGCCTAGACAACCCATTGATCAACCGAATCCTGAGGCTGAGCTTATGTCTAGTGAACCTATTCAAGAAGCACCACCAACACCTAGGCAAACTAGATTAGCCTCTAGTCATCCCCAAGACCAAATTGTTGGAGACATCCATCATGGGGTTAGGACTAGATCATTCTTCCGGAATGAGGCTAATGAAGTTGCTCTAATTTTCGAAATTGAGCCTAGAAAAATTGATGAAGCATTAAGTGATCCCGATTGGATCATTGCAATGCAAGATGAACTAGGTCAATTTGAAAGGAGTCAAGTTTGGGACTTAGTCCCTAGACCTAAGAAGACCACCATCATTGGAACCAAATGGGTCTTCAAGAACAAATTGAACCATAAGGGAGAAATCATTAGAAACAAGGCATGCTTAGTAGCCAAAGGCTACAGTCAAGTTGAAGGCCTTGATTATGATGAGACCTATGCTCCCGTGGCACGATTAGAATCCATCCGATTGATGCTTGCATTTGCGGCACATCGAGGTTTCAAGTTATATCAAATGGATGTTAAATCGGCTTTTCTAAATGGTTTGATTAGGGAAGAGGTCTATGTCGAACAACCTCCGGGGTTTGAGAGTTCCGAATTTCCAAACCACTTGTTCAAGCTCAAAAAGGCACTTTATGGTCTTAAACAAGCACCCCGAGCTTGGTACGAGCGGTTGTCAACTTTTCTAATTGAAAAAGGCTTTGTAAGAGGCCAAATAGTGTTAGTGATATGAGAAAAGTGTCCTAAGGCAATCGCCTTATGATTGTAATCATTTATTTTAATAAATGAATATTCACTATTTGAGTATACATGTTTATGTACTTGATTGAGATCGTAAACTCATTTACTGAATGTTCGCAATACAATTCACAGCATGAGAGAATTTGTGATGAATTCACAACTAGTTATTATCTCTACATGTGCAATTGTGAAGTATTGAAATTATCCCTAGTCGATGAATTGATAAAAACGGACACTATCAATTCTGTTGAGACTAGCATGGGTTATTCTCTAATCAGCTGATTCTCACTGGCTGGTGACATTGACATGTCCGGAGATAAACATGAATGCTAGTTAAGGGAACTAGTTCATTGGAGTGACTGGTTGTAAAACTTCATATGGTAGTCTACATATAGACATGTCAGTGAAGTTCTTACTGCAGCTTAAGTGCGATGTTCCTTTGACTTGCGGTGTTCAAGTCATCTTGGTCATGGAGACTTATACTTTGACATCTTAAGCAAGCATCGCCAAGGAGGTGTGGACCCAGGATGATTGGGTATAAGCCGAAGTGCCCGAAGATGTTTAAACAACCTACAAAGGATTCACCACTCCTTGCGAGGAGATGTATACCCAAGGCCTATCGTCGGATTGTTACTCAAAGCCTCTGGCCAGAGCATGACATGTTCAAAGTATGAATCTCTTAGATACATGAGAGTAATTAGAATCCGTAGGACGAGAAAATGTTACTTGGGCTAGGTGTGACGTAGTCAGCTTAGTGAGGACTGACACACATAGACCATGTCCTAAACCAAGTGGGTATAAGATGGTGAAGGGAATGGGGCACGATTCATTATAGCTGCTGAAGGGTTTCAGAATTGTTTCTGAGGTCAACCGTTGATCTTTCGATTAATTGGGGATCATGATGTACTACTAGGTGCCACTCATGATCGTTCTATAATTGGTTAATTATAGACGGCCAACATAAATCGAAAGCCTATTTAGTCACATGCACTATGAGTAATCCGAGGGATTTAAAACGAGTTGAAAATTGGATTTTCCAATCAAGAGAGATTAGGTTTGGTTGAGCCAAACGATAAGTCGAATCTGAATTTTTCAGAGACGCATCGGAAGCGTAAAATGGCTAAGTCTTTTGAAGACTTAATAGATGAATTAAATGAGTTTAATTCATTGGGGCGCGGCCTGGATAGGCCGGCCAAAGAGGGTCCCCACCCTCTTTGCTTGGCCGACCACAACAAAGGGAGGGAACCAAATTGTTTGGTTCAATTTATAAAATAAATCAAATGTGGTTTGTTTTATAAAATTATGGATGATATAAATTTTTTATATAAACCAAGGTTTGGTTTATTTTTCATGGAAATTAAAATGAACCATGGATTAGTTTATTTTATTTTATAAAATCAATCATGGATTGATTTACCATGATAAAGAAATTTATATAAAGAAATTTATATAAAATTTATTTTTCATGGAAATTAAAATGAACCATGGATTAGTTTATTTTATTTTATAAAATCAATCATGCATTGATTTACCATGATAAAGAAATTTATATAAAAAATTTATATAAAGAAATTTATTTTTCATGGAAATTAAAATGAACCATGAATTGGTTTATTTTATTTTATAAAATCAATCATGGATTGATTTACCATGATAAAGAAATTTATATAAAGAAATTTATATGATAATTTTCTTATGAAAATTTATTCCATAAGAAAAAAAAGAAACTTGGCGGTTGAGAGGCCACTATATAAAGGACCTAAGGCAAGGCTTGGAATTAATTCGAAATAATCCAAGTATTCTTGCTTGGGCTCTCTCCCTCTCCTCTCTTCTTCCTCTTGGCCGGCCACAAGCCTCTCCCCCTTTCTTCTTGCCGTGAGCACAAGGAGAAGCACCGAGCGACGAAGTTCTTCCGTTGGGACGATC
>JAGFNQ010003800.1:51206-95178 GCA_024364735.1 Boesenbergia rotunda | reverse complement strand
TGATGAACAGGAAAATGATGCAGTATGTAGACGAGGGGCTTCGCGCGTACCTGATAATGAGGAGGGGAGGGGCTTTATATAGCCGGGGAAAAGGACCAAGTCTGACCCGTGTCAGGATTCTCTGACTTGGTGTCAGGATTCTCTGACGGGATCAGGGACTATTGTATGCTTATGTCAATTTGTAGCCAACATGACAACATGGCCTGGCCAACTTCAGGGTCCATGTCATTGTACGAGTAGCCAGCTTGACACACCCTAGCCGGTCCCAGGGTCTATGCCGGCCGATCGGACTCAAGGCGGCCGGTCAAAATAAATGTAGCGGTTCATCCGGCCGGTCAATCCCGGCCGGCCATCATAAGGTTATTATACCTCGTTTAGTCAGGTACTGCCGCCCAGCCATAGAAGTGCTACACGCCTAATTGTTCGGGTGCATCCGCCCGGCAACTCTTCACATACATAGTCCCCCAGGCTTGCACGCCCGGCGCCCACTCGGGCACTCTCTCCCAAAATCACCCAGGGATAACGACAAAATACACCTGCACCAGCTACAGATAACAGGCTGTCACCACTCGTGTGAACTGACACTCCCTGGCACGCCGTCCTGTCGCGCCGTTGGTGTCAGGCGGCGCCGTTGGTGTCAGGCGGCGCCTGTCAGAGACGTACAGAAACCTGTCTTTGTCCTCACATAAGACAAACAGTATGCGACAAGGAATGTTGGCTACAAATCGACATAAGCATACAATAGTCCCTGATCCCGTCAGAGAATCCTGACACCAAGTCAGAGAATCCTGACACGGGTCAGACTTGGTCCTTTTCCCCGGCTATATAAGCCCCTCCCCTCCTCATTATCAGGTACGCGCGAAGCCCCTCGTCTACATACTGCATCATTTTCCTGTTCATCAGAGTACTGACTTGACCGTCGGAGGGCCTTGCCGGGACGTCTCCCGGCTAGGTTGCTAACGGTCATCTTCTCCAGCAGGTCCAGGTCATCCCGTCGGAGATCCACCAGGCTACTTCTTCTTCCATTCGGTCGGAGGACCCCCCCCCACTTGCTGAGTCATTCTGGGCGAGGGCATCCCGTCAGCATCCACGTCACTCTTCTCTACACCGTCATCCGGTTGCGGCTCCACTACGCTCGGCGACAGGATCAAATTTGGCGCTAGAAGGAGGGCTTTCTGCCTAATCGAGAGCGAAGAATGGAAAACCCCAATCCACTGACGGTTACTCTTTCACCAGAAGAATACGAAATGCTGATGGTTGTCCGGACACAGAAGGCACAACAATCGCATCCGCCGACTGGTAGTCAAGGGGCCCGGCCCCCTGGGCCCTCTATGCGGGGAAATTCAGAAGGTATGGCTGCTCAGCCCGACCCCTTCATTCCAAATTATCCCCGAGCACTTTTTCAGAACGAGACCCACTCGGCCCCGACCGAAGCTTCAGCGTCCAGCCTGGCGCATCAGGCGCGCCCAGATAAAGGGAAAGGTTTGGCCGACCCGCCGCGGCCTATCCGACTCACAGCCCTTTCTCTTCACAAATTCTTGGAGATCCCGTCCCCAAGCATCTACGGTTCTTCACCATGCCTGAGTACTCGGGGGCCAGTGACCCCGAGGAGCACGTCATGAAGTTTGAGAGCGCCAAATTTGATCCTATCGCCGAGCGTAGTGGAGCCGCAACCGAATGACGGTGTAGAGAAGAGTGACGTGGATGCTGACGGGATGCCCTCGCCCAGAATGACTCAGCAAGTGGGGGGGGGGGTCCTCCGACCGAATGGAAGAAGAAGTAGCCTGGTAGATCTCCGACGGGATGACCTGGACCTGCTGGAGAAGATGACCGTTAGCAACCTAGCCGGGAGACGTCCCGGCAAGGCCCTCCGACGGTCAAGTCAGTACTCTGATGAACAGGAAAATGATGCAGTATGTAGACGAGGGGCTTTGCGCGTACCTGATAATGAGGAGGGGAGGGGCTTTATATAGCCGAGGAAAAGGACCAAATCTGACCCGTGTCAGAATTCTCTGACTTGGTGTCAGGATTCTCTGACGGGATCAGGGACTATTGTATGCTTATGTCGATTTGTAGCCAACATTCCTTGTCGCATACTGTTTGTCTTATGTGAGGACAAAGACAGGTTTCTGTACGTCTCTGACAGGCGCCGCCTGACACCAACGGCGCCGCCTGACACCAACGGCGCGACAGGACGGCGTGCCAGGGAGTGTCAGTTCACACGAGTGGTGACAACCTGTTATCTGCAGCTGGTGCAGGTGTATTTTGTCGTTATCCCTGGGTGATTTTGGGAGAGAGTGCCCGAGTGGGCGCCGGGCGTGCAAGCCTGGGGGACTATGTATGTGAAGAGTTGCCGGGCGGATGCACCCGAACAATTAGGCGTGTAGCACTTCTATGGCTGGGCGGCAGTACCTGACTAAACGAGGTATAATAACCTTATGATGGCCGGCCGGGATTGACCGGCCGGATGAACCGCTACATTTATTCTGACCGGCCGCCTTGAGTCCGATCGGCCGGCATAGACCCTGGGACCGACTAGGGTGTGTCAAGCTGGCTACTCGTACAATGACATGGATCCTGAAGTTGGCCAGACCATGTTGTCACGTTGGCTGTTCATACGGTGACAAAGATAAGACGGGATCATAAATCTTAATGATAAGTTTTGTGAGGGATATAATGTTCCAAATGTTCCGAAAAAGTGGTCGGGCTGCAAGGATGTTTCAAGATGGAGATGTTACTAAAGAGGATGCACACTGCAAGTATGCCCCCTTTCTTCTGAGCTAGCTACAGGATGTCTAAGCTGGCCAGGAGTCAATGGGATATCAATAAGGACACAATTACAAGCAGAATACATGAAATTACTGGAGGAACACTGGATTTCAGTATCAGTATACATAAAATTACAAGTAGAATATTCAATCAAATGGAACGCTTGTGATCATCTGCGATTACAAAGAGCTCCTCGCCGATGTCTTCTTCTCTTTGATCACTCGGTCGACTTCCATGGAAAATCTATCCATGGTAGAGCGAGGCAGGTAATGGGGAACTACGATTCCTTCCTGTCCTCTGCTGTTTGTGAAAGGGAGGTGGATACTGGCTACTCGCCCCCATGCAGGCCCGCCGTACACGGGCTTTCCCCAGCCGTAATCCACTTCATCCACCCCGGAACGCGTACCGTCCGACACCAGATACGTCCCCGCCACCTGATAGTGAGGTCGCCCCCGCAGCACCAGTAGGTCCGCCACCGACCGCACGTACTCCGCCGTCACTGCTGCCTTGGCAGCCCTTACCAGCTCCAGGGCGTAGCACAGAGGCCTCGAGCACAGGTCGCCGCTACTTGCGGCCGCCACCGGGAAAACGATCGCGTTCCCATAGTACCCCGGCGGAAGCCCCAAGCCAGCAAATTGCCGCCCGCGCGCGTTGACGCTGAAGCAGACTCGGACCACATCGCTAGCAGCAGGGCTAATGGCCCTCGTACGGCATCGCCAGAGGAACGAGGTCAGGATCTCGAAGGGGGAACCATCTCGAAGGTGGGCCGGCATGCTCCTCCGCAACAGAGCAATGTCCGCTTTGACGAAGAAGAAGGACCGATGGACCATGTCGTCGCTGGGAGAAGGCCGGGGGATCTGAGGCGGCTTTACGTGCTCGTACTCTAGGTGGGCGCACGTGATGCGGGGAGGGCTGCGCGATTCCAGGAGATGGCGCTCCCAAACAGGGAGCACCGACGGGGCGGACGCGCCGCAGGCCAGCTCAGCGACGGCGTTCAAGAATTGGCCCAAGCCGGCGCCGTCGGCCATGGTGTGGTTCGTCCTGAGAGCGACGACGAACCCACCGCACTGCAATCGTGTCACCTGCATGAGCATCAAGGGGCAGTGGAGGATGCCGCCGGTACCAGGGACATCGTGAAGGAGCTCGTCCAAGTAGGGTATGGGCGGGTGCAGAGCATCGTCCAACTGCTCCAGGCGAACGTCTGCGTCAGCCTCGACGAAAAGGACCCCCTCGCCCGTGCACTCCACCACTAGCTTCCGACCCGCCGCTTCCCGGAGCCGGCCGGCCAGGGGATAGTAGAACACAAGCGCCCGAGCGAGGGCGTCGCGTAGCACCTTAACCGGGTCGCGATCATCGCCGCCGCTGCGATAGTACTGGATAATGGGTATTTGAGTGCGAAGGCCGTCTTGGTCATCGATGTCGGAGAGGCGCTTGAACTGATATGGCGTAGGCACGGAGGGGGCGACTAAAACTGGCCGGCGTCTCTGCACCGTGAAACTGACTGCGCCCGGCGCCTCCATAACTATGACGATCGAGTTAAGCGAGGAAGAGTTGACCACAAGACGGGGCGGCGCCGCCAATCCCGGCCAACAGACAGAAGACAGTAAATCCAGGGGTTAGGGCAGGGCAAACGAGGCGATCCCAAAGGTCAAGCGTTCTCTGCGTGTGATCCAAAATTTGCGATCCGTCAGTGGAGTGGTTGGTTGGAAATTCAATGGAAAATTTAAAGAGTTATTTACGAGCAAGGGACTGCTGCTTCAATACATATAGAAAAGATAATAGGCAATGTGAAATTTAAATATGAAATTCAACGTGAATTTTAATCACAGTGATATTTGACAGATTAATTATGCCTTTAGGATACGTTTGATAGGGGTAATATAATCCGATCTGTAATGTAATCAAGTTTGTAATGTAATGTAATGTAATCTTGATTATATTGTTATGTTTGGTAATAAGTTATATGTAATCTTTGATAACCATTACAAGTTGGATTCTTTTATTTGGTGAGGTGCAATCCATCCGGTAATATAATCAAGATTGACGACCGACGACCTTCGCTGGGCGGCCGGTGACCATTGACCGATCGTCGGCCGGCGGCAGCGGCGGTCGCCGGCCGGCGACTGGCGGCAATGGTCGCCGGCGGTGGTCGCCGGCAGCCGGCGGCGACGGTCGCCGGCGACCACAGCCGGCGGCGCCGACGGCCGGCGGCGCCGACGGCCGGCGGCGGCTGTGGTCGCCGGTAGTGGTCGCCGGCGGCCGGCGGCGACGGTCGCCGGCGACCACAGCCGGCGGCGGCGGCGGTCGGCGACGGCTGTGGTCGCCGGCGGCCAACGGCGGTGGTCGCCGGCGGTCGGCGGCGGCGGTCGCCGGCGACACCGACGACTGTCACCGTCCGACCGACGACTTTACAAGCTGTAATGTAATCCAGATTACGGAGGTTTTGGTTTGTAATCCAGATTACAAATCATCAACCTCTTTTGTAATCGAGATTACATTATATTACAATCTTAAAGTGATTCCAATCAAAGGAATCCAACTTGTAATGTAATCTCGATTACATTATCGGATAGATTATACCCTAGCAACCTTAGGGTATAATTTAGTTCGGCATAACCAAACCACAATAGAATATGTGCATGAAAAATATCACATTATTCATTATGAATTTTAAGTTACAATTTTATATTATCGATCCTTTCACGTTAATAAATGTCCTTGACTGTGCGTTTGACAAAAAGAAATGAAAAACAAAACATGTTTGAATCATCCTGCTGGCTTGTAACAGCCACAAAGCAATCGACTATTCTATTCTTCTCTGGAGCTACGGTAGCCGTTAAAAAAGTAAACGATCTAAGAATATTCGAATAGTTGAACAATTTATGTTATATTTTTTTAAAAACTAATTAAAAATTATAAAATGATTAAATTTTGTTTGCAATCAAACTAGATACAAATTCAAATTAAATTGGATAAGTTGGAATTAATCAAATTAATTGATTTGACTTAGTTTAGATAAGTTAGGACTAAACCAAATTAGATAATTTAGTTTTTAATATAAAATCAAATTTTTAAATAAAAAATTAATTTTGTAAAAAAAATCAATTAATTCGATTTATTCAATTTAAATTGATAAAAAAAAGTTAAAAACCAAAATCAATCCGAATTAACGGAATTAATCCTCTTTTTAGAAAAAATCAAATTTTTATATAGACCAAATAGAATCTTAAAATCTAGTCTATTTGTTCGATTTAATCGAATTTTTATTCACCCTACAATGAAAGAAGTACTTCTTCGTCTCTAACTAACCTAATTGATACTTTCCTTCTAAGGAATAATATAACATATGAGTTTTAAAAATCGAAGAAATTATTTAGATTAACTTCTCTGAGACGCGATTATAAGGCAAGCCGTTTATCATAATCCTTATTTTTCATATTGTAGAATTGAATCCATGCTTATTTATAACTTGTGGATTCCGTTGTTAAGGGAGCACGAAGATGATTAGGTGATTGATGAAGATGTGAATTCCTTCCCATTTTTTTGACTTGATTTTATATAATATTTTCCTTCTGAGTGATTAAAATTGATAAATTATAATTATGAGACTCATCAAATATGTGATTTTTAAAGAAGGAATTTCTAAAACACGATATCATATAATAAAACTTAGGTTAAAGATACATCTATTAAGGTGATTTATATGTATACATATGAAAATACTCTACGCCCTTAGATACCTATCTTATAAATTGCTTATTCTTTTATGATATCCTTTTTTTTTTATTTTTAGTAATTCAAATATTCAATTCTTAGTGACTAACTTTGGAGGTGGTCGATTTGGTCCTATAAAAAATATCCATCAACTACCAAGATAAATTAGGAAGTACTTGTGGAGGCTCATTCAAGCGGTTAATATTTTTAGAATTATCATTGAACTGATGAAAAATTTCTATAATATATCATAGTTGAGATTTAACACTTAAATATTTCATTAGTTTGGAATATTCTTACTTCTTTATACTTATGTATCATTGTTATTGATGGGGTTGAGTACCCCGTGGTTGACACGTGGACTGGAGAAGCTGTGCGGCAAGAGCTATCGAGTCGGAACAACTCTCTGGCTGGGATGACCGAGACTCTCTCGAGAAGGGGAATCCCGAGACTAATGTGAATAGGCATAGCCCCGAGGATAGTTCCAGAAGGACACACCCCCGAGCGCACCTCGGAGGCAGGTCCCCGAGGTCACCTCGGGAAGGTGAACGCCCCCCGGGCCAAACAACCACGAGATCAGCTCGGGATAGCGGAGCCTAAGGAGCACTCAACCTCAAGTAGCAGTTTGTTTTCCTCGGATCGGTGGATCATCATCATCCATTATTATGGAGTAATCACAACCCGTGATTCGCGGCTATCAAAGCCTTAATCATCACAACGGCCCCAGATTGAAGAGTCATGAAGACCTTTATCAGGATGATCCAGTAACTGATAATCGAGGGGGGGGGGACGTGGCGAAGATCGTGGAGACACTTGAGACAGCCGTCGCAAGTATAAAAGGTACTCCAACCCCTCCGGTAAGAGGGTTACGCATTCTCTACTACACGCATATCTTCTTGCCTTCTTTTCATCTCCTTCATCAAGGCATTGACTTGAGCGTCGGAGTGGGCTCCATCGGACAACCTCTGGTGTGTTTCACTAACGCTCGTGTTAATCTCGCGGGGTGTGAAGTTCTTCCTCCAGTGTTAACGTCTGTGTGGGTTGAACCCTGGTAACTGACCGTCGACGTCGATTCCTTCCGGAACAAGTTTGGGCTGTGCCGGACAACCTCCGACGTGTTCCTCTAACGCTCGTGTTTATCTCGCAGGGTGTGAAGTTCTTCCTCCAATGTCAGCGTCTGCGTGGCCTGAACTCTGGTGATTGGTCGTCGACGTCGATTCCTTCCGGAATAAGTTTGACACCGTATGTGGGAAACCAGTAAAGCACCAGAAGGAGCACCGATGGCAGAGCCGACGGGACAACCCATAGTCCTGACGAAGGGGGAACTGGATCGCTTGATGGCCAATGTCATCCAAGAGGCGCTCCAGCAACAACAAACGGAGCCAGCCGCTTCACGACGAGGGGCTTCTGAGCAAGAGGAGATCCTAGTGGTCTCCGGGGGTCCTCCCAGAGGGGTCCCACTAGAGGTCCTATCGAGGTTCTACGAAGCCCTGCAAATCGATCTCGCCGATCCGCGAGAAGATGAAAGACCTAAAGAAGAACGGAGGGAGGTCGAGAGCGAAGAGGTCCAGATTCACCCTCAACAGGAGGGGGAGTCACGAAGATCGCCACCGACCTTGCACCGGAATAAAGAAGTCATCTTCTTGATTGCCTGCGGAGTCATAGAGATGTCTTCGCCTGGGTCGCCGAAGAAATCAAAGGGGTTCCCCCAGCGTTAGCCATGCATCACCTGCATGTTATCCCGAGAGCATGACCAGTAAGGCAGAGGCGGAGACACTTTGCACCAGAACATGATAAGGCTATCCGAGATGAAGTCCATAAGTTGTTAAAGGCGGGGCACATCAGAGAAGTTCAATTCCCTGCTTGGTTAGCCAATGTGGTCCTCGTTCCTAAGCCAGGAGGTAAATGGCGGGTTTGTATCAATTTTCGCGACTTGAATAAAGCTTGCCCTAAGGATTGTTATCCCTTGCCTCGAATAGACTGGTTAGTAGATTCTACGGCCGGTTGTGAGTTCATTTCGATGTTGGATGCTTATCAAGGCTACCATCAAGTTCCACTCATGCCCGAAGACCAAGAGAAAGTCAACTTCGTGACAACCGAGGGCACATACTGCTATAATGTCATGTCTTTTGGATTGCGCAACGCTGGGTCACGTACCAGCAGATGATGGATAAAGTCTTCAGGCATCAAATCGGGAGAAACATTGAGGTGTATGTGGACAACATCCTGGTCAAGATCGACAAGGGAAAAGACATGATAGCCGACTTAGAAGAGATATTCGCCACCTTGAGGGTCAACAAACTGAAGTTGAATCCTGCCAAATGCTTGTTCAGGGTGAAAAGCGGTAGGTTCCTGGGCTACATGGTGACAGAGACGGGGATCGAGGCTAATGCGGAAAAAGTAAAGGTTATTCTGGATATGTTATCCCCTCGCAACTTCAAGGAAGCACAGTGGCTGAACAGGGGAGAATCACGACGCTATCCAGATTCATCTCCAAGTCCGCAGATAAGACCTTACCATTCTTCAAGATTATGAGAAAAGCAGCCAAATTTGAGTGAGATGAACAGTGTGAGCAAGTGTTCGCAGACCTGAAGACCTATCTCGCCGGGCTCCCCATCCTCTACAAACCGGTGGAGGGGCAGACTTTATTTGTCTACCTATCTGCAACAGAGCAAGCGGTAAGCTCGGCGCTGGTCCGCGAAGAAGGCATGGTGTAGTATCCCATTTACTTTTTCGGACATCTCCTAAAGGATGCTGAAACGCGATACACTATGATGGAGAAGCTGGCTTATGCTCTGGTCTTAATGGTCTGGAGGTTAAGGTCGTACTTCCTGGCACATCCCATTATAGTCCTCACCAACAACCCGCTCGCACGGGTCCTCACCAACCCCGAGGCTTCCGGCGGGCTGACCAAATGAACGACGAAATTAAGCGAATATGGTATTGAGTACCGACCTCGTGCCGCTATCAAGGCGCAAGCTCTCGCAGACTTCATGCTGGAGACTGTCCCAGAGTCCAAGGCCGAAGGAATGTGCAAGATCTACGTGGACGGGTTTTCCAACAGCCAGCTCAGCGGGGTCGGGTGTTAATGGTCTCCCCCCGGGGGGACATGTTACATTTATCCATCCGGCTCCACTTCAAAGTTACGACCAATGAAGCTGAGTACGAGGCAATTCTGGCAGGCATGCAAGCAGCCAAGCACATGGGGGCTACTCGGGTCATTGTCCACTCGGATTCCCAACTCGTGGCACAGCAAATAAAGGGCGACTTCGAAGTCAGGTGCGAGCGCTTGCAGAAATATGTGACCCTTTACAAGTAGCTGAAGGCCTCCTTCACAGAGGTTAACTTGCAAAAGATCTCCAGGGTAAACAATGCCAAGGCCGACGAACTAGCCAAACTCGCTAGCTCCATTTCAACCTGGCAGCTAGATGAGCCTAGCGCCCTAGAAGAGACGGTAGTGCAGATTGGAGAGGATACAGAAGACGACACCAGATCGATTGGAGAGACTCGTACGTGGAGTTCCTACGCAGTGGGAACATGCCAAGCATGGACCAAGGAAGCCGACTATTCTGCCACCGGGTGGCCAAATTCACGCTGGTGGGCGATCAATTATACAGGAGGGCCTTTGCTCAATCGCTCCTCAAATGCGTCAGATCGGAAGAGGCCGATTACGTGATGTGGGAAGTACATGAAGGCATCTGTAGGAGCCATATTGGAGGAAGATCTCTGTCTTGAAAGATTATCCTGGCCAGGTACATTTGGCCCACTCTCCAAGCCGACACTCTTATGTTTATGACCGGGTGTGAAGCTTGCCAGAGGCATCATCATGTGATTCATCGACCGACTGAGCCCTTGAAGGTTTCTACGGTGTCTTGTCCCTTTGATCAGTGGGGAATGGACATTGTAGGCCCCTTCCCAACCGGGCCACAACAAAAGAAGTTTCTGTTGGTTCTCGTCGACTATTTTTCCAAATATGTAGAAGTGGAGCCCCTAGCGCACATCACAGAGGCCGCGGTGATGAAAGTCCTATGGAGGGACATCATCTACAGATACGACATCCCCCACAAGCTGGTGTCAGATAATGGAAGACAATTTTCTGGACACAAGCTAAAAGAATGGTGTGAGGGGTTGGACATTCGTCAGACCTTCACCTCAGTAGCCTACCCGCAGGGTAATGGACAGGCCGAGGTCGTCAATCGTGAAATCCTCCAGGGATTCAAGATAAAGCTAGATCACGTCAGAGGCAGCTAGGTCGATGAACTTCCCAGCATCTTGTGGTCCTATTGTACCACCCCGCGAGAAGGAATAGGCCAGAGCCCTTTCCAGCTGGTGTATGGGGTTGAGGCCGTCATCCCCGTAGAGATTGGGGAAGAGTCTGCCTAACAACAACACTATAACAAGGAGGGCAATGATCAAGAGCGGCTAATTGACCTAGACCTCATCTCAGAGGTGCGGGATAGAGCCGCGGCTCGGTTGGAAGCGTATCAACAAAGGATGCAGCAAGCTTATAATGGTCGGGTGATCGCCCGTAGCTTTGAGGTCGGTGACAAGGTCTGGAAGATGATCAAACCAGTCGAAGACCCTGGGAAGCTGGAGCCGCATTGGGACGGACCATATGTTATCACCAAAAAAACTCACAGGGGGTAGTTACTATCTAGAAGATGACAAGGGCAAGGGGATGCGAAGGCCATGACACGCCAACCATCTTCGCTCCTATTGCACTCGGTGAGGTGTTGAATTGTTTGCTTACCTTCTGTATTATTTGTTGGCACTGCCTTGCAGTTCAATAAATAAAAAGAGTAAACGAAATATTACTCGAAAAGTGTTGAATCCTTACCTGAGAAAAACCCTACTACCTCCACGGTAAGTAGGCTTGGCCTCGGTGCTGCACATGCCCAGCCAAAAGCTGCAAAACTCTACTATCTTCATGGTGAGTAGACTTGGCCTCGGTGTTGCGCATGTCTGGCCAAGAGTTGTAAAGCCCTACTACCTCCGCGATGAGTAGACTTGGCCTCGGTGCTGCACATGTCCAACCAAGAGCTGCAAAATCCTACTACCTCCGTAGTGAGTAGGCTTGGCCTTGGTGCTGCACATACCCAGCCAAGAGCTGCAAAACCCTACTACCTCCGCGGTGAGTAGGCATGACCTCGGTGCTGCACATGCCCGACTAAGAGCTGCAAAACCCTACTACCTCCGCGGTGAGTAGGCTTGGCCTCGATGCTGCACATGCCCGGCCAAGAGCTGCCAAACCCTACTACCTCCGGGTGAGTAGGCTTGGCCTCAGTGCTACACATGCCCGGCCAAGAGCTGTGAAACTCTACTACCTCCGCGGTGAGTAGGCTTGGCCTCGGTGCTGCACATGCCCGGCCAAGAGCTGCGAAACCCTACTACCTCGGTGAGTAGGCTTGGCCTCGATGCTGCACATGCCCGGCCAAGAGCTGCAAAACCCTACTACCTGCGCGATGAATAGGCTTGACCTCGGTGCTGCACATGCCCGGTTAAGAGTTGCAAAACCCTACTACCTCCACGGTGAGTAGGCTTGGCCTCGATGCTGCATATGCCCGGCCAAGAGCTGCAAAACCCTACTACCTCTGCGGTGAGTAGGCTTGACCTCGGTGCTACACATGCCCGGTCAAGAGTTGCAAAACCCTACTACCTCCGCGGTGAGTAGGCTTGGCCTCGGTGTTGCACATACCTGGCCAAGAGCTACAAAACTCTACTACCTCCGCGGTGAGTAGGCTTAGCCTCAGTGCTGCACATGCCCGGCCAAGAGCTGTTCTGCGGTGAGTAGTCTTGGCCTCGGTGCTGCACATGCCCGGCCAAGAGCTGCAAAACCCTACTACCTCCACGGTGAGTAGACTTGGCCTCGGTGCTGCACATGCCAGGCCAAGAATGGCAAAACCCTACTACCTCCGCGATGGGTAGGTTTGGCCTCGGTGCTGCACATGCCCGGCCATGAGCAGCAAAACCCTACAACCTTCGCGGTGAGTAGGCTTGGCCTCAGTGTTGCACGTGCCCAGTCAAGAGCTGCAAAACCCTACTGCCTCCGCGGTGAGTAGGCTTGGCCTCGGTGCTGCACATGCCCGACCAAGAGCTGCAAAACCCTACTGCCTTCGCGGTGAGTAGACTTGGTCTCGGTGCTGCACATGCCCGGCCAAGAGTTGCAAAACCCTACTGCATCCGTGGTGAGTAGGCTTGGCTTCTGTGCTGCACATGCCCAGCCAAGAGATGCAAAAGTGCAAAACTCTACTACCTCCACGGTGAGTAGACTTGGCCTCGGTGCTGCACATGCCCGGCCACAGAAAAAATCGGGGAGATCACGAGATTTGGTTCTATGATCCCTCTCGGCCACAAAAAAATAGCTATAAGGGTTGGCCATTTTTGCATTTAGCCCCTCCAAATTTAAACAATCACCCACAAGCCCTTAAGTTTGGAAATTTCACAATATAACCCCTCCTATTTTTTGTATTCTTACATATTACTTAATAATTTATTAAACATAAAAATGTATGACAGAAAAATCACAAGCCAACTATATACAAGGATCACAGACATCCTCAACAAACTACATTTGATTGGTCATCAGCTAAACAACATAGACATAATATACCTTAAATTTGTTTCTTCGAAATGCATATAAGCATCTATAGTATATGCCTATAAAGTTTTAAAAAATCTTTCGAAATTAAAATTAGATGAGCTTTTTGTAAATTAGAATTACACGTACAAATTAATTTAAAACAAGATGAGAAGAGTATAACTTTTCTTGTAGGTTTTACCAAGGGGGAAAAAAACAAAACCCCAAACCAAGCGTGAGCCAAGGTTGAGTCTGACTCAAAATCATACGAACAAGAACAACTAGTAA
Source organism: Boesenbergia rotunda (assembly GCA_024364735.1). Taxonomy (NCBI): domain Eukaryota; kingdom Viridiplantae; phylum Streptophyta; class Magnoliopsida; order Zingiberales; family Zingiberaceae; genus Boesenbergia; species Boesenbergia rotunda. The sequence goes on along the minus strand of JAGFNQ010003800.1, from coordinate 81,830 downwards.
ACATGATAAGAAAAATATTCACTAGAAGGAAGAAAAGCTTCACCAAGAATAACCTACAAAAGATGATCAAGTCTATATCCAACAACTGAACATCACCTGCTATGGATGTAATAATTAAGAAGGGTCACTTCAACTATAAGTGACCCAATTTGAAAGAAAACAAGTTCAAGAAGACAAAAATAAAGAAGACACTTAAAGCCACCTAAGATGAATCCTTTTTAGAAGAATTAAATATTGACGTACCCAAGCAAGCAACCTGATGCTGATGGAAATCAGACCTAAGTCGAAAATGAATCAAGCCATGGATCCTTCTCTGGTTCATAAGGTTCCAATGAGGTAGAATTTAATTCAATTGATATTTTTTAAAAAAATTATTACATACTTAAATAAAACAATAACAAAATCCGAAGAATAAGTTAAATTGCTTCTTAAAGAAAATCATTAAATCCCTCAACTTAACAAGCTCAACATAGAAACTCAAATCGAGTTACAAAATTTGAGGAAGAGAATTTTACCTTGAGATGTGAAATTGAGAAATTCAATGAACTTTTAGAAAAGTTCACCACAAGATCTAAGTACCTAGACATAATAACTTGGATCCCGAAGAACTGTTACAATAAATCCGAATTCGGATACCTGTCTAATTTAACCAACAAATCTTTCATATCACTTGTCAGTCAAACTAAGAAACAAACATTATCTGATCGATGTCCCACAGAGGATCCCTGTCTCTCTATCCTACAGAGGATCCTTGTCCCTCGATGGCGATCTCGTCGGATTCGACGGTCAATACGGCGAGATCACAATTGCGATGATACCCGACGACTTCACCATACCTCCCCGGATATAGTTTTGTTCGGGACAGCGACCTTTGGCCGCCGATAGTATCCGATCGATGATTGAACGACTCATTGGTCATCGTCAACGAGTGGAATAGAAATCCTATGTGGGACCGAGGATCCGGCCTCCTTGTGCCATTGTCATGCAAACAGATGCAGTGTAAGTTTGGTGAAGAATGCACGCATTCATTTTGCTTTGAACCTCGATAATCACTCTCTGTAGCAGCCTACGAGAACGTCAATGCATGCTCTCAATGTGTCAAGAAGATGCAATTAATTACTTTTATATTCATGAATGGAGAGTTGGTGTGGCACATTTAACACTCCCAACCGTACAATATTTCCCCTTTGGCCTGCTCTATAAATTGCATTACATAATTCTCCGCAATCCTCCGTCGAGTCGAGTGAGCTAGCGATTGATGGCGAGGTGGTGGTGCATCCTTCTGATGGCAGTAGCTTTCGTTTATGGTGCTGAATCCAGGGAGATTCCTGAGAAAACAAGCATCGACGCCGGTGGGAACCCGGTTACCGGTCCGATGACCGGCGTCGGCGACAAGAAGAACTTCGTCGCCTTTGGGGGAGTTGGCGGCGTCGCGGGAGTCGTGCCGTTCTACAAAGGAATTGCTGGAGGGGTGGGTGGCATTGGCGGCGTGGCCGGGCTCGGCGGTTTAGGCGGGGTTGGAGGAGTAGGTGGCGTTGGAGGGAGTGGGTTTGGTGGTGCTGCTGGTGGTGGACTCGGTGGCGTCGGAGGGGGTGTTGGCGGTGGTGCTGGTGGATTTGGCGGTGTCGGAGGTAGTGGTGCTGGTGGACTTGGCGGTGTCGGAGGTGGGGCAGGTGGACTTGGACGGGGTGTTGGCGGCGTTGGTGGCGGCGGCACTGGAGGCGGCTCGGGCGGCTGTGCTCTTCCTTGAACGGATTGGCAAACGATGCAGTGGTAGCTAGCTTAGTTTAATTAGTTTTTCGAATGTTAGTTATGGGGAAGCAGCGTAGAACGGTAGAAGTACTGGAGTGTGTTTCTGTTCTGTTCCAAAGTCAATAATATTCTATCTTTTCTATTTAGTAAAAACAAAAAATTGATGCATTAGATTTGGATAACGGTGATTTAATTTTATAAAATTTTTCTAATCGGCCATATAAATTTGTAAGCGCTTGTGCTGTGGCCGAGAATTGAATGATAAAATAAAAATTGAATGATGAATATTTAAATAATAATTTAATATTCTTTTACTATATCATAAATTTAAAATTATCTAAATTAATAATTAATACGTGAATATTATTATCTTAGAGAGATTCATTCAAAGATATACAAAATATAAAACTCTCCACACATGAAGAGTCACACATATAGCCTCAAACTTGCGTGATGCCAAATTAATTTTAAATGAAGTCATGGAACTACAAAGTATCTAATTCCAAGATAAATATTTTTAAAAAAACTGCATTAAATACCTATTTATTTGAAAAAGCCAAAAAATCTTTCATTTTCTTCAAATAAATAACACTTAAAAATTAAGAGTAAAATTAAATAGTCAAAATCTGATTGACCATAATAGATAAATAAACATAGCTTAAAATTTTAATTTAATATTTTTAAATTTATTTTCATATTAAATTATATGTCTTTTTAAATTTATTTTCATATTAAATTAATTTGTTAACTTATAAAAATATATAAATCCATTATAATTTTTAGTATCATTATTAAATTATATAAATCTAATAATATTCTTTCTTATTTATTTCATTCTAAATTATATTTTTTATATTTATTTTCATATTAAATTATTATTATTATTTATTTATAAAAATTCATTTCTGATCCCTAGATTTACCAAAAAGTTAATTAATAAAAACGAGCAAACCTCATCTAAAGTTGCTTTACTGGTAAAATTATAGATTTCCTTTTTCTAGAGTTTTTGGCTTTAAACGAAGTGGGATGATAATTTTCTATCGAATCCGACAAAAATTTTGATATCCGATTGGAATAAAGGAGGATATAAAAAGATTATTGATATCCGATCTAAATATCCGATTAAATAAAAAAATATATATATATTAATTTTTTTCTAAAATTAATTAATAATTTAGGTTGATGTTAAAAATAAATTATATATATAACTTAATTTATTTTAAAAATGATAAATCTATATATATTAAATATTAAATATGATGTTAATTTTAATATATTTTATTGAATGATATAATATAATTGAAAGAAAAAATATTATTAATATATAAAATATTTGATTTTCCAATGAGTATGAATATTCAAATCAATATTCGATATCTGATTATTATAAATATGAAATATATAAAATAAAATTTGAATCCAACCCAGTATCATCCGTAACATCGACCCATAAATTCTGCGAATAAGGTTACAGATATAAATTTCACGATCATCAAGGACTTCTATTTTATGGATTATGAATTAATGGGTCTAGTGTGCTAATTTACAGGTACTCGTTACGAGAGTATCAACCGTGATAGAATTCATGAATTAAAAATTAGAATTCATGAATTCTTACAAGTATATCAAAAAGAAAAGTCTAATTTGATATCTGTTTATTATATCTTTGAAAGAAGATATTACATCCCTTTATATAAGGTTAAAATGAATTTTATAATTCACATCAATCGATGTGGGACAAAATGCAAATATAAAATAATGCATATGTTAACATCCCCTCTCAAACTCGTGATGGTGTAGTGAGAAACATTGAGAGTTTGTCAAGAAAGAACCGGTGACGCTTGATGGTGTGTGCCTTTGTGAAGAAAACTGCAAGCTGCATCGAGGATGAGACAAAAGGTAAGGATATGGTGCCTCGCTCGAAATGGTGCCGAGTAAAGTGGCAATCGATCTCAATATGCTTGGTACGTTCATGAAAGACTGTGTTGTGCGCAATCTGAATAGCACTCTTATTATCGCAGTACATCGGTGTCGGACCACTAAGGGAGACGCCCATATCAGTCAATAGCCAGTGTAACCATATAATCTCACTTGTAGCAAAAGCCATAGCGCGATACTCTGCCTCAGTTGAAGAGCGAGAAACAACATGTTGTTTCTTACTTTTCCATGAAATAAGTGAATCACCTAAAAATACACAATAACCCGTAGTCCATTTTCGATCAATTTGGTCAGTTGCCCAGTCGGCATCAGAAAATGCGCGAAGCTCCAAAGATGAGGTCGATGGAAACAAAAGACTCTGATATAGCGTTCTCCGAAGATAACGAAGAATACGCATAACTGCAGCCCAATGAACAGATGTAGGTGAGCAAACGAACTGACTGACAATGTGAACAGCATATGCAATATCAGGCCGAGTAATAGTGAGGTACACCAGACTACCCACGATTGATCGATATAAAGTTGGATCAGCAAGAGGATCCCCATCAGTATGACTGTAACGAACGTTGACCTCAAGAGGAGAGTCAACAACACGAGTATCTGTGAGACGAGACCGCTCAAGAATATCTGAAGTGTACTTAGACTGAGATAGAAGATATCCCCTTTCAGAATAAGCTACCTCAATACCTAGAAAGTAACGTAGATTACCTAAATCTTTCATCTCAAAACGATGAGACAAAGTAGCTTTTAGATCTGAGATACCGTCAACATCATCTCCTGTAATAATCATATCATCAACATACAACAAGAGCATAATATGGCCTGCAGGAGACGATTTAACAAATAATGCTGAATTATGAGAGCTAGAAGTAAAACCAAGTGAAGATACTACAGAGGAGAACTTGTCGAACCAAGCTCTCGGGGCTTGTTTAAGACTATACAGGGCCTTCTTAAGCCTGCACACTTGTCCTGGCCGATGAGAAACACCAGGTGGAGGGACCATGTAGACTTCCTCCTGAAGATATCCATTCAAAAAAGCATTTTTAACGTCCATTTGTGAAATACTCCAGCGACGAACAGAAGCTACTGCAATAAGAACCCGGACAGATGTCATTTTTGCAACAGGTGCGAAAGTCTCCTCATAATCCATATCATACTCCTGAGCATAACTTTTTGCAACCAAACGAGCTTTATATCGCTCAATAGAGCCATCAGACTTGGTTTTAATCTTGTATACCCATCGAGAACCAATAATTTTCTTACCAACCGGTGGAGAAACCAAATCCCAAGTACCAGTTCTGTCCAAAGCAGACAATTCCTCATTCATAGCCTTTTGCTAAAGAGGATCACGAGATGCCTCAGAGTAAGAGGTGGGCTCACAAAGAAAATTGTTGGAAACTAAAAAGGAAGCGAAAGATGGTGTATAATAAGAGTAATCAAAATCAGATACCTGAGTAGATCGACGAGTGCGTGTAGGATATCGAGGTAAGTTTGGATCCATAATTATGGGAGGTTCTGAAGCAGTCGTAGAAAGAGGATGGGTGTCAACATCATTTGTTCTACAAGTAGGATGAAGCGGAACATTCAATATAGTTTCATGAGGGTTAGCATTTTCAGATGGATAATCAGTAGTAAAAGGATCAATTTGAATGAGATCAGATTTCGACATGTCATGTGAGGCAGGTGGGATAGTGAAGAAAGGAATATGTTCAATAAAAGAAACATTACGAGAAACATACAATTTTCCAGAAGCTGGATCATAACAACGATAACCTTTCTGCACAACCCCATATCCAAGAAAAACACAAATGGCCACACGAGATGATAACTTAGAATGTTCTGCATGTGGACGAAGAACAAAGCATGTAGAGCCAAAAACCCTTAAATGAGAATATAATGGAGTGTGACCAAATAATTTAGCATATGGAGAAATCCCAGAGTTATGAGCGGTAGGGATCCTATTAATAAGATACACAGATGTAAGGATAGCTTCTCCCCAAAATTCACTAGGAACACTAGCGGATAACAGCATAGACCGGGCGGTCTCAATAATATGCCTATGCTTTCTCTCGGCTACTCCATTCTGTTGTGGGGTATCAGTACAAGAGGACTGATGTATTGTACCATCAGCTTTGAAAATATCAGAAAGATCTCCACTAGTATACTCTCCCCCTAAATCAGCTCGAAAACACTTGATAGTGGCAGAGTGCTGAGTTTTTACATAGGCCTTAAACTCAGCATAAATATGACTAAGATCAGAACGACGTTTCATTAAATAAATCCAACAAAAACGAGTGTGATCATCAATGAATGAAACGTAATATCGAGAACCTCCCTTAGTGGGAATAGGTGACGGCCCCCAAACATCAGAATGAACTAAATCAAAAGGTGCCGAAGAAGTGGAAGTACTTAAAATAAAAGGCAAAGCAGAAAATTTTCCAAGTTTGCATCCACTACAATCAGAAATATCATCAGGTGGTAAATCACCAAGTACATCAGAAGTACACATAGAACGTAAACGAGAACCTGATAGATGACCAAGTCTAGAATGCCACAAATAAAATTTTGAAGAAGAAGGTGTCAAATGAAAGGAAGATAAATTGACAGGCATTGCTGCTACGTGAGTGGGAAGATGCAGTTCATCCAACACATAAGGTCCTTTCCCTTTTCTATGCCCTGTCCCAATCACTCTCTTGGATTTTAGATCCTGCACATAACAAGAATTTGGAAGAAGACCAACAAAACACCCAGAGTCACATAATTGACCAACAGAAACAAGGTTCATATGTAATTTAGGGATAAAGTAAACATCAGGTAAAGATAAAGAGGGTGTTTGGATAGCCAGTTCCTTTCAATGACATTTGTGTACCATCCGCAGTCATAACAGAAATAGATGGAGGGTCAGGAGACATATATGTAAAAGAAGAAGAATCATGAGACATGTGATTACCAGCTCCAGAATCTAAAATCCAGGGAGATGAAGGGATACCTGACCCAATAGACGAAGATGAGCTGGAAGGAGCAGAAAGAGCATAATTATGAGGTTCCTTTTGAAATTGCTGAAAGGCGAGGAACTTCTGAAATTGGTCGACAATAGAATTGGTACCAATATTCACAGAAAACTCTGAAGCTGAAGCTGAGTGATTTAAGGAGGGCACAAAAGCTGCTGGAGTAGATGGATAAAGATTTTGAGATGGACCCTCAAAATACATTTTTTGTTGCCCGCCTTGATATTGTTGTGGAGACTTCCGTCCGTGCCCTGGAAGCTTCCTAGCCGATTCTTTCCGAAGCTTAGGGCATTGATTCTTCCAGTGCCCTGGTTTCTTACAATAATTACAGTTTCCTGTGACAGATGTTTTATACTGGTGTGCAGGAGCTGCTATGATCGGTGCAGACGGAGAGGCTACCAAAATCGAAGTAGAAATATTATGCACCCCTTTTAGAGTCTTCAAACAAGTTTCTTCAGCCATGAGTTCATTTATTACATCTTCAACAGATGGTAGAGGTTTACGGTGCAAAAGACTGAGCGACAATTTTCAAATTCTGGACGAAGACCCATAAGTAGTTGAACAAGGCAATCCTCATCTCTACATTTAATATAAGCATCACATGTTTGTAATTCAACAGATTCTGTCAATGCTAACCGATCCCAAAGAGTAGTCATTGCACAGAAAAAATCCTGAATACTTAAGTCATTTTGCACTAATGCACGAATTTCAGATTGTAATTGATACTTGACAGCAAAGTTATTTTGCACAAATAATTTTGACAAATAATCCCAAATTTCTTTTGTAGTTTTAAACTTTGCCAATTGAACACCAATTCTGTGTTCAACAGAGTTGTTGATCCAAGTGATAATCTTTGAATTATTTGTATCCCAAATACGAAACAATTCATCAAATTTTTCAACACCAACTACAGGGTATTTGATTTTTCCAGAAACATATTCCCAAACTCCTTTGCCCTTCAGAAAATTAGTCATCACATAATTTCAATATGAATAATTTTTTCCATCTAAACGGACACCAATAGATTGCAACGAATCATCACCTCCAGTCATTGTAAACAATTTTGAACAGAACAATCCAAAATAACAAATAACAATCTCAAATCCCAACTAACAAGCGATCAAGGCAATCAAAACAATATCCAATCTCAAACGAAATAAAACATTTAGGGCAGATCTAACCATTCAGATGCGGAAGCGATGGAGATAAACCGAACCATAAAACCACGAGCAGTGAAACAGCAAGTATTTAACAGGGCTCTGATACTATGATAGAATTCATGAATTAAAAATTAGAATTCATGAATTCTTACAAGTATATCAAAAAGAAAAGTCTAATTTGATATCTGTTTATTATATCTTTGAAAGAAGATATTATATCTTTTTATATAAGATTAAAATGAATTCTATAATTCACATTAATCGATCTAGGACAAAATTTAAATATAAAATAATGCATAGTTAACAAACCGCTCGCTCGAAATGATTATTCATCCGTTCTTCTTCGTCCGCTCGTTCTGCGATCGATGGCTCTGCACACTCTAAACCCGCCATTGCTTTGGAGGCCAGAACCCTCGTTCCCGATCAATGATCGGACGATCGTTGACCTTATTCCGAGAAGATGGGCCCTCCCTCAAGCAACCGTCGCCGTAGCCGCTTGCGCCTCCTGTCAGATCGCCACCGGAAATGGTGGACTTTGGGATCCTCTTGTAGGTAGTGAGACAGCTTCGAGGAAGGTGTTGCCGAAGAGAGTCGATCTCGCGACGTTGGGCAACCTTTGCGTGGACATCGTGCTCGGTGCCCCGAGCTTGCCGCTTGCCCCTAAGAACGAGCGGCGGGCATACATGGAACGGCTCGCGGCTTCGCCACCTGATAGGGTTGGTAGGAATCGGCTGCACTATTTTCTTTTGTAATTGTTTCCTTTCCATTTGCTACTTTTTGCGAATGTTTCTTCTTTTTTTTTCCGGATTTATTTATTTATTTATTTTCAAAAAAAAATTTAAAAAAGGCCTTGTTCTAACATTACATTTTAATAGATTGCTTTTTATGATATACGTGAAGAATCTAAATTGACTGGTACTAAGGGATTTTTGTGAAGTTTTTATTATTACATAACTGTTCGTGTTTCTCAAAACGTTTGTCAAGTACAGAAATTTAATTTGATGATGTATAAACTTCACTGCGATTTTAAATTGCCGTGATGCTTTCTTATTAAACAAGTTCAAGGTTGGACACTTGTAATCATTCTCATTTTGCTCAATCTCCCAGTGCTAAATAATATTAAACAACTCAATATCCTCTAAATCCAAAAATTTCCTTGTTTTCTATTTCCTGAGGCTTGTTCTCTAGAGGTAGAGACTAAAGTTATTGGGCTGCACTATTTTTCAGTGTCACCCTTTGGTAGCCGTTGTAATGTGTGATAAAAATACTGGAGAGACGAAATTAATCTGAAGGCTTGGCTTATACATTGGAATCAGAATTCTTGTGTATTTTTATTTTTTCAAGACAGAATTTACCTTCAATGAATGAGTAGCGCTATGTTGAACTTGATTTGCAACGTGGCTCTCATTTTTCCTGCTTTTGTCCAGAAAGTTTGGGAAGCTGGTGGTAACTGCAACTTAGCCATTGCTGCATCAAGGCTAGGACCATCATGTTTTACCGTTGGTCATGTGGGTGATGAGATTTATGGGAATTTTCTTCTTGAGGTGCTTGAAGATGAGAACATTAATTAATTTGCTAGGAATGAGTAAAAATGTTGATCGAACAGCTAATGTTGCACACTACCAAACCCTTTTGTGCTGGGTCCTGGTTGATCCATTTCAAAAGCATGGTTTCTGCAGGTAGACTTTTGCATCATTTAAATATTCTGTTTTTTTTTTGTTGTTTCTCTATTATTGTAGAAAAATTGGTACTTGTACTTGAAAGTGTTAACATTACCATCTTCATAAAAAATATTTTAGCATAATTCCTAGCTGAATGCTTAATTCTTTCAATTACAGCTGATTTTAGTGAGGAGACTGCATTTATTTGGATGACTGAGCTGACAGAAGAAATTAAGATGGCTATTCAGCAATCTAAGATATTATTCTGCAATGGTTATGCATTTGATGAATTCTTCCCTGATTTAATCATCTCTGCATTTGATTGTGCCATTAGTGGTGGAACATCAGTATTTTTTGATCCTGGCCCACGTGTTAAAACTTTATCAAATGGAACCCCTCAAGAACAAATGGCACTTCAGCAATTTCTGAGGCAAAGTGATGTTCTTTTTTACGTCGGACGAGGTCCACTCTTCAACCATGTTATTAGTATTCTTATCTGTCTATGTTATCAAACTTGCATCATCTTTTAAAAAAATATGCACGGACATTCAACAAAAAAATCAGCATATGCCATTTTATGTATTGCTTGAGTTTTTTTTTTTTCAAAAAAAAAATCTGGTATATGATAATTATATGTAGTGCCCTTTACAAAAGGTTCTAACTACTGTGTTTTATTTACACTGAGTTACAACACTCAGTTTTCATAATGGAAGTTATAAAAGATGTAAGGACCAGGCAATAAGTGTTTGTTTGTTAATAAATCTCTAATGGGTACTTACAGATCCTCTTCTTAGTTTATTCCTACGTCTTCTCTGAGATTTCTGAGTTTCTTGGATACTTTGCAGGATTGGTTGAATTGGTTCATAATCTTGCCTCCCTTATTATGTTCAATGTTTCTAAATGTGTTCAGCTATGTTTTTTTTTTTACAATTTAAGTGAATTAGTTCATATTATTTTCCACTATAGGTGGTTGCTCAAAATAAAAATTTTTATTGTTAGTGTACAAGTCTTATCATCAGCATGAATGCAACCCCATCTTGATTATAACACCTTAGCCAAGAAAAAATAGTAGCTCTTGATTAAAACATTTGCCCATTCTTATTGATATTTAAATTTGGGTAAGTATTTCAACAAAATAAAAGTAATTGCTGCTTCTCTCTGCCTTCATACAAGTAGTAACTGGCCAAAAACATTCATTGGCTTTAGTGTATATATAATATTTCACATTTTAGTTGCATGTTCAGTTCACTTGATGGGAATTTCTAAGAGGATTACTGTTATGCATTCAATTAAATGTCTAAACCATTCAACTTTTGAGTGAATATTTCATGTCCTGCAAGTTAGGAGTAGCAACCCAACTCATACTGATTATAATTGTTCAGGTTGAGACATTGACGGGGATCGACAACCCTCTTGAGGCAGGAAGGCATTGATCAGAGAATGAGAGAAGGTGTGCGAACAAAATGGGTCATTATTAAGATGGGTGCCAAAGTATCCATTTTGATCGACCACTCCTCTGTATCATGTGCACCCTCGTTCAAGGTATAGTCTGCTGTATCTTCCCTCTACCATCCGTGTTTTGGTTCACTCTACTAAATTAACATTTACGAAACTCTTTTATACTGCTACTGCATGCCCTATTTGAACCTCAATTCTCAACAGATAAATGTTGTTGATATTAAACCCAAATCCAAATGGTTGTTCCATTGAATTTTGATAATAAACCCTCTCCCGTAAGAAATGTGGATGGGGCATTTGGATAAGTGTTCGAGACTAGTCGATTTCAGGGCCGGCCCTGGAGGAGGGCCAAGCTGGGCGATGGCCCTGGGCCCATATTTTAAGGGGGCCCAATTTTTTTAATATATATTATATTTAATAAAAATAATATATCTTTTCTATTAAATGCAGAAAGAAAAGTTTAGGGCAATTCACCGCACGCATCGCGCCGCCCTCAGCGCCTGCAGCTGCCGCCCTCCTGCGCGTGCTCCTCAACGCCTGTGCCCTGGCCTTTGCGATTTCCCTCTTGGCTCCTGCGCGTGCGCCTCAGCAGTCAGCGCTCAATTGCTCAAAGATATAGCCTTCTTCTCCTTTTCTAATGCTCGCGTCTCTTCTTCTTCTTCTCTTCAACGACTATTTTCTTTTGCTGTCATCTCATTAATTTCTTTCCCTTCTCAAGATTTTTTTACCGTGTGGAGATTCCGAGATGATTTATTTATATTCACATAGATAATAAATAGTTGCCCATTGAGATTCTGAGAATTACAATTTTTCATTGACTTGTGACTTGTGAGTTTTGCTGCTTTGTTGTCCATTGTTTGATTGTCATTGTGAGCAAGGGTTCTAAAATTTTCGTTGGATTTGATCTTTGGAAGAGAATTTTATTCCATATGCAATTTTAATTTCCCAGCGCATTTGCTAAATTGCGAGTCTTCAGTCTTCTACAAATTTTGGTAATGATCAGTTCACTTTCATATTTCATATATGCTAATTTTTTCTTTATTTTTGTTTTTTTAAATAAGTTTCAGAATTATGAAATTTATTTCCCAGTGTTATGACAAAAATCAAAGTAGCATTCTGTAAAACAAATTTTTTTTTCAAAAAAATTGAAATTAACAGTTGAATTGCACAGAGTCCATAGATGCACATATGTGAAAATAAATACAACAAAAATAGTTCTCTGCTGACGAATGAAAAATTAATTTTGAGTGCCAAGTGAAAAGAATGGAAGCTGGGGATCAGACTGTATAACAATATAGTACAAACAGACTAGAAACTCCAAAATTAGCATATTTATATGCTAATTTTTTAGAATTATGAAACTTATTTTTCACTTTTCTAATATGTTATTTTTGTATGCTAATATGCTATTGTTCTTTTTTTTAATACCATCATTTTACTAATTAGTTTTAATTTGATAATGATTTAATTTTCTTTTAATAGGTGTTGTCTGAAGAGGTGGTTAGCTTAACCTAGGACATTTCCATTAATATTGAAAACTATCATATCCCAGGTGCTATTATTCCTTTACTAGTGAAATAATTTGAATTATTTATTTTTTTTGTAATTGTTGTGATTTTATACATTATAATATGTTACCTAAAAAACATCTTTCTGGATGTGAGAAAAGGAAAAAAAAGAAAAAAATTAAAACAATTGACTGAATCACAAAGATGTGCTATTAATAAATTCTTTGTTAAAAGTTCTCATGAAAATGCACAAAATTTAACTATGACTGTGGATGATGTAGATGAGTGTAATGAGATTCACGATGCTAATGAAGAACGGGAAAATTTGAGTGAGCATGAAAATGTTTTAAATAGGGTAGATAATGAGAATATTGATATTGATGAAGAATTTATTAACTCACTTGACATATATGATCCAAGAAATTGGGATAATCTTAATAATAATGCACGTGATATTTTAGTTGAAAAAGGGCCTATAAGAGAAATGAATATTATATATCCTTTGGACGATACATCTAGGCATTTTTCTTGTGCTCATTATTCTTGACATTTAAGTAATGGAGAAATAAGAGACCGAAAGTGGTTGGTTTACAGTAAATATGTGGATAAAGTTTATTGCTTTTGTTGCAAGTTGTTTAAATCTGAAAACAATAGAAGTTCATTAGCAAAGGATGGATTTAGAGATTGGAAACATCTTAGTGAACGGCTTAAAGAACATGAAAATACTATTGAACATATAACTAATATGAACACTTGGAATGAATTAAAAATGCAATTAGATAAAAATCTAACTGATAAAGACCTATAACGAGAAATTTTCAAAGAAAAAGAGCGTTGGAGACAAGTTATAACAAGAATATTAGCAACGGTAAAATGTCTTTCTAAATATTGTTTGGCTTTTCGAGGATCTAATGAAAAACTTTATCAAGACAATAATGGAAATTTTTTAGGGTTGATTGAAATGATTGCTGAATTTGATTATGTGATGCAAGATCATATTAGACGTATTCAAAGTAACGAAATTCATTATCATTACTTGGGTCATAAAATCCAAAATGAGTTGATTTCTATTTTAGCTAATAATGTTAAAAGTGTTATCATTAATAAAATCAAAGAAGCCAAATATTTTTCAATAATTCTTGATTGTACCCCAGATATAAGTCATCAAGAACAAATGACTTTTATAGTACGATGTGTTAATATGTCATGTGATAAAGTGAAAATAGAGGAGTACTTTTTAGAGTTTCTAAAAGTAGATGATACATCTGGTTTAGGACTTTTTAACGAATTACAAAATGTGTATTAAAATCTCTTGATCTTAGTATTGAAAATATTAGAGGCCAAGGTTATGATAATGGTTCCAATATGAAAGGAAAACACCAAGGAGTTCAAAAGAGGTTACTTGAAATAAATCCAAGAGCGTTGTATATGCCATGTGCTTGTCATAGTCTTAATCTAACTCTTAGTGATATGACGCATTCTTGTGTTAAAGCTGTTTCTTTCTTTGGAGTAGTGCAACGCTTATATACATTATTTTCAAGTTCTCCTAAAAGATGGAAAATTTTGCTTAATAATGTGAAGGGATTAACCATCAAATCTTTGTCGAATACTCGTTGGGAAAGTCGTATTAAAAGTGTTCAAGCTATTAGATTTCAAATTGTGGAAGTGAGAGCAGCTTTACTTGAATTAAGTAATATTTGTGATGATGCAAAATCAATAAGTGAAGCTGAAAGTTTAGCTAATTCAATCGAAAAATTTGAATTTTTACTTAGTATGGTCATTTGGTATGATATCTTATTTGCTATAAATATGGTGAGTAAAAAATTACAATCGAAATCTATGTGCATCGACTCTGCCATGAAACAATTAGAAGGTGTAATTCATTTTTTTGAAAAGCATAGGAATGATGGTTTTACTGCAAGTTTGACTATGCTAAGAGTCTTGCATTAGATATGAACATAGAGCCAATGTTTACAACAAAGCGTCGTATTTTTAGGAAAAAACAATTTAATGAAAGACAAGATGATGAAGTTTCGCTATCACTAGAAGAGTCCTTTAGAATTGATTNGGATGCTAGGGGGTCAACCACTCCATCAACCATAACCCTAAAATCAGGCATGAGGGAGCCAACTGCTCGCGGGTCACACAACCCATCATGACATGTACCCCAACGCCAACAAGGGAGAGTCAACTGCTCGCGGGTCACACAACACATCATGACATGTACCCAAAGCCAGAACAGAGGAGACAACTGCTCTCTATACCACTGTTGTCTGCTACTACGCTCCAGCATCACTACCCATAAGTGATCGAGCGGAGACACAACAAAACTACCACCCACACCTGGAGGGCTCCCTGATTGCTACGATGCACCGGAATCACTGCTCATGAGTGACCGTGCAGAGTCTCGACAGGGCAACTGTGCGCACCCTCCAATAGCCACTACTCGCGTATGACAATGTGTGCAGATCATGACCGTCATGGCAGACGGCATGTCTCAACTACATGACTAGGAGCCCTATGCCGCCAACCCATGCGCATGCAAGAACGATGCATGACACTATCATACACCACACCTACCTAACTAGTTCTTCAATCATCAACATGATATGCAGAGGTCTAAGAATAGTCATGCACCATATCCTAGCCCTAGTGCTGGATATAAGGTATCATATCTCTAATCACGATATACAACATATGCGACAATAGAGGGTAATAAGGTTCAACCTCAAAACAGTACAGAAATAAATCTATCGTCCCAATAAGCAGTTAATATCAAGTTTAAATATCTTGAAGCAGGAAATAAATAAAACTCTACTGCTATCTATAACTAACTATGAATAAAATCTGTGACAATATCTAAATAGATAAGTCAAAAGTACCCGCCTCTAATGAAGAAATATGAAAGTGAAGAGAAACCACCCGTCCAAAATAATATCCGGAACGAGTAGACTCAGACAATATCCTGCATCAAAACCAAACAAAATCCTTACCCATTTATGCATTAGTAAATAACTAATCATTCCCTAATCCGAAGGGTTAATCCCGATTACCGAAATTATTTAAATTATTTAATTAACCTTAATTAAATAATTTAACCTAGCCTTTCAAGAGTGGATTCTGATAAGGTCCAACCCTAGCCTAACCCAAAGTCCCACTTGCCACTACCAACCCAAAAGATCCACAGTTGCTCACAGCAAGCATCTCAGGGCAAATTATGGAACAACAATACAATACTAACCCAAATTAGCTCACCCCAATCAATGGGGCTCACGGCCAAAACCAATAACATATTAAGCCACCACCCAAAACCTCATCCACGAGCTCACAGCTTCCTCCAAAATCCAACAGATCAAATTGAACAAAACCAGACAAAATCCACTGCACAATCCAAATAGCAAATCACGGATCCAAAACTCACTGGAATTATTCCGATCAGAACAACTAACCCACCGATCCAATACCCATCCCATTCAAAAGCAGGGAGTCAAGCTAGAGCACACGGTAGAACTTAGAAAACCCAAAACCCCTCAAGAACTAATCCAAGAGTAGAAATCAAAACCCTAAAACAACTATCAACCGAATCAATCATTTACAGCAATCAAACTCACGGTATCAAAAGGAAACCCAATCTGAAAACCAATTCCAATTACACAAATCATCCAGATCTATACCAATAGCATCAACCATTCAAGCATAATCCGAATCTAAGAATTCATACCTGAATTGGAACGAGCAGTTTTCCTTTGCCCTAGATCCGACGAGACTAGAACGGAGGAAAGATGGAGACGACTTAAACCAATCCCTTACATCTTGGCTACCAACAGACAGGGCCGGCCTTGGAGGAGGGCCAAGCTGGGCGATGGCCCTGGGCCCATATTTTGAGGGGGCCCAAAATTTTTTTTTTTTAATATATGTTATATTAATATATCTTTTCTATTAAATGCAGAAAGAAAAGTCTAGGGCAAGTCATCGTGCTCAGCGCCTGTCGCTGCCGCCCTCCTGCGCGTGCTCGGTGCTCCTCCTCCTCAACGCCTGTGCCATGGCTTGCCTCCTGGCTCCTGCGCGTGCGCCTCAGCAGTCAGCGCTCAAAGATATAATTTTCTTCTCCTTTTCTAATGCTCGCGTGTCGCGTCTCTTCTTCTTCTTCTCTTCAACGGCTTTTTTTTTGCTGTTATCTCATTAATTTCTTTCCCATCTCAAGATTTTTTTACCGTTATTCACTTATTTGTGGAGATTCCGAGATGATTTTTTAATATTCACATAGATAATAAATAGTTGCCCATTGAACCTCTGAGAATTATAATTTTTCATTGACTTGTGACTTGTGAGCTTTGCTGCTTTGTTGTCCATTGTCTGATTGTCATTGTGAGCAAGAGTTCTAAAATTTTAGTTGGATTTGATCTTTGGAAGAGAATTTTATTCCATTTGCAGTTTTAATTTCCCAGCGCATTTGCTAAGTTACGAGTCTTCAGTCTTCTACAAATTTTGGTAATGATCCCTGAGGTGTTTTATCATTTTGAAGATTTGCATTATACTGGCTTTAACTGAACTTTTAGGATTTTGGCTTTGTACTTGCCAACAATTGTTATGTTGAGTATCTTGGTTGTCGTTGGTCTTCAAGTTATAATTTGTGTTTCATCTCTGTTTTTTCTAATTACTATTAGTTGAATTAATATTCCCAATTGCCATGACGGAAGACATTATAGAATTATAGTTTAATGATTGGGCTTTGTTCGGAAGAAACAAGTAATAGGAATTTAGGTTTTCATGAGATTGACTATATTTGCTCGCCCATTACTTGCCTTGCATGAGAATTAACTTATTTCTACGACATTTAAAACTGCTAGCTCCCCATTTTTTTTGCATTTCATGTTTATAATCTTGGTATTTGGTGGACTGTGATGCAAAGGGGTTATTAGTATTATTCTCGTATCATGCTCTTTGTTAAGTTGAGATCTTTGATAGTTGAGTCTAGGCTATATTTCTCACAATCTTGGACACTAATCATTGATTTTTTTTTTCTTGATTGTAGATAGGTAAGGCTAGTTCATTATTTTTTTTTCTTGATTGTAGATAGGTAAGGCTACTTATTTTCCACTCTTCTAATATGTTATTTCTGTATGCTAATATGCTATTGTTCTTTTTTTTTTAATACCATCATTTTACTAATTAGTTTTAATTTGATAATGATTTAATTTTCTTTTAACAGGTGTTGTCTGGAGAGGTGGTTAGCTTAACCTAGGACATTTCCAAAACTATCATATCTCAGGTGCTATTATTCCTTTACTAGTGAAATAATTTGAATTATCTATTTTTTCTTGTAATTGTTGTGATTTTGTACATTATAATATGTTACCTAAAAAACATCTTTCTGGTTGTGAGAAAAGGAAAAAAAGAAAAAAATTAGAACAATTGACTGAATCACAAAGAGGTGCTATTAATAAATTCTTTGTTAAAAGTTCTCATGAAAATGCACAAAATTTAACTATGACTGTGGATGCTGTAGATGAGTGTAATGAGATTCACGATGCTAATGAAGAGCGGGAAAATTTGAGTGAGCATGAAAATGTTTTAAATAGGGTAGATAATGAGAATATTGATATTGATGAAGAATTTATTAACTCACTTAACATATATGATCCAAGAAATTGGGATAATCTTGATAATAATGCACGTGATATTTTAGTTGAAAAAGGGCCTATAAGAGAAATGAATATTATATATCCTTTGGATGATACTTCTAGGCATTTTTCTTGTGTTCATTATTCTAGACATTTAAGTAATGGAGAAATAAGAGACCGAAAGTGGTTGGTTTACAGTAAATATGTGGATAAAGTTTATTGCTTTTGTTGCAAGTTGTTTAAATCTGAAAACAATAGAAGTTCATTAGCAAAGGATGGATTTAGAGATTGGAAACATCTTAGTGAACGGCTTAAAGAACATGAAAATACTATTGAACATATCACTAATATGAACACTTGGAATGAATTAAAAATGCGATTAGATAAAAATCTAACAATTGATAAAGACCTACAACGAGAAATTTTCAAAGAAAAAGAGCGTTGGAGACAAGTTATAACAAGAATATTAGCAACGGTAAAATGTCTTTCTAAACGTTGTTTGGCTTTTCGAGGATCTAATGAAAAACTTTATCAAGACAATAATGGAAATTTTTTAGGGTTGATTGAAATGATTGCTGAATTTGATTATGTGATGCAAGATCATATTAGGCGTATTCAAAGTAACGAAATTCATTATCATTACTTGGGTCATAAAATTCAAAATGAGTTGATTTCTATTTTAGCTAATAATGTTAAAAGTGTTATCATTAATAAAATCAAAGAAGCCAAATATTTTTCAATAATTCTTGATTGTACCCCAGATATAAGTCATCAAGAACAAATGACTTTTATAGTATGATGTGTTAATATGTCATGTGATAAAGTGAAAATAGAAGAGTACTTTTTAGAGTTTCTAAAAGTAGATGATACATCTGGTTTAGGACTTTTTAACGAATTACAAAATGTGTTAAAATCACTTAATCTTAGTATTGAAAATATTAGAGGCCAAGGTTATGATAATGGTTCCAATATGAAAGGAAAACACCAAGGAGTTCAAAAGAGGTTACTTGAAATAAATCCAAGAGCGTTGTATATGTCATGTGCTTGTCATAGTCTTAATCTAACTCTTAGTGATATGGCACATTCTTCTGTTAAAGCTGTTTCTTTTTTTGGAATAGTGCAACGCTTATATACATTATTTTCAAGTTCTCCTAAAAGATGGAAAATTTTGCTTAATAATGTGAAGGGATTAACCGTCAAATCTTTGTCGGATACTCGTTGGGAAAGTCGTATTAAAAGTGTTCAAGCTATTATATTTCAAATTGTGGAAGTGAGAGCAGCTTTACTTGAATTAAGTAATATTTGTGATGATGCAAAATCAATAAGTGAAGCTGAAAGTTTAGCTAATTCAATCGAAAAATTTGAATTTTTACTTAGTATGGTCATTTGGTATGATATCTTATTTGCTATAAATATGGTGAGTAAAAAATTATAATCGAAATATATGTGCATCGACTCTGCCATGAAACAATTAGAAGGTGTAATCTCATTTTTTTGAAAAGTATAGGAATGATGGTTTTGCTGCAAGTTTGACTATTGCTAAGAGTCTTGCATTAGATATGAACATAAAGCCAATGTTTACAACAAAGCGTCGTATTTTTAGGAAAAAACAATTTAATGAAAGAGAAGATGATGAAGTTTCACTATCACTAGAAGAGTCCTTTAGAATTGATTATTTTGTTGTTGTTGTAGACATGGCAATTGCTTCTTTAAAATGTAGATTCGAGCAAATGAAAACTTTTGAAAATATATTTGGTTTTTTATTTGATTCAAAAACATTAAGAAATTTGGATGATGATGAATTGAGAAAATATTGTGTCAATTTAAAATCTATTTTAACTCATGACGACTCATCAGATGTTGAGTTAGATGATTTATTTACTGAATTAAAAATATTAAAAATGACTTTACCAAATATGATAATGTCTGCGGTTGATATTCTTGAATTTGTTCAAAGTGTAGATTGTTATCCAAATGTGGCAATTGCTTATAGAATCTTATTGACTATGCCTGTTACAGTAGCATCAGCTGAAAGAAGTTTTTCAAAATTAAAATTATTAAAAACATATATGAGATCGTCAATGTCGCAAGAAAGATTAAATGGATTGGCAATTTTATGTATTGAGAAAGATATTTTGGAAAATCTTGAAACTGATAATATTATTGAAGATTTTGCAAATAAAAATGCTAGAAGAAGTTGTTTTAGATGAATTATATATTATTAAAAATTTATTTGAGATCTCATTTTATTATTTCGCCCAGGGCCTCTCGAGTCGAAGGACCGGGGCTGCCAACAGAGCTAGGGCACCCACGATTCCTGGATCGACCAGCAATACAACGTTCAACTCTCCTCCACGGCCACGCCTGGTCAACACCGGCCGGTGATGAGCTCAAATAAATCCTCAGTCAGTGAGGGAAAAGGTAGCATCAGAGAGGTCGCGAGATCGTGCAGCGAAGGAGGGCGACACCTACAATCTGATCCACGTGAAGGAGCTCAGCGGAGGAGAAGAAGAATAGAGGAAGAGGGGTTGTCGCCGATCTAATTGCAAGAAGGGGAGGAAGAAAGGAGGAGGACGACCTCTGGTTTCGGGATTGCGAACAGAAAAGGGCTTCGGGCGGAGAAGGCAACGAAAGGGGAGTTTTAAGGGTTGGCTCTATTGCAAATAACCCCTCCAAACATGTGGTATTACATCCAAAGCCTTAACTTAGTCACTTTTACCCTCAGCCCCCCCCCCCCCCCCCCCCAAGTTCCGAATCTTACAATCATCATGAAGGTAGAGTAGTTTTAGTCATGTCTTTATGGGCTTAGTTAAACCTGATCAAAGTTCTTAAAAAATAGAAACTGTTACATTAGAAATCTCCTAAATCATCGACTATCATTGAGAGGGAGGTAAAACTAGGAAACCAAAGTGACAAGTGTCTGAGCGGAGATTTACAGAGACAATAAAACCCCGAGTAAAATAAGTGCCCAAGTGGAGAAAGTTGCTTTGAGATGGTATGAGTTTGACCTAAATTACTTTAGAATAGTCATGTAATTTTGATCAAAATTATCCTAAAGTAAAGCATTAAGCACTATTTTGGATATCAAATTAGAGGTAGAATACTATTTTAAAATTTTTAAAAGATCAAAGAATAGAACATATTTATACATTGAATTTTAGTTAAGAAGGCATGTTTACATATGAAACATCAAAATCATCCCCATGCACGATGCAACGAGACGCCGAGAGAGAGAGACAGAGAGTGAGTGAGAGTGTGTTAGCTCGATCACGGGCACCGCGGGTTGTTGCCGGGTCCGCCGAAGTAGAAGTAGGCCCCCCACCCGTCGGCGTCGCCGACAGAATCGCCGGCGAAGCTCCTGATGTCGTAGCAGTCGGTGTTCTCGGCGAGCGTCGCGACGCCGGCGCCGACGGACTCCAGGGTGTTGTCCGCGTCGACGACCTCGAGGTTTCGGAAGTATCCTGCCCGGGAGAACCCTCCGCCGGCGAAGTGGCCCGACCCCATCTGGGTGGCGGTGTGCGCGCCGTCGGGGCGCGTGTCCACCACCTCCCCGCCCCACTCCACCATGGTGGCGTGCTCCGACAGGTGGCTGAACAGCTCCGCCGGCCAGTACCCCACCACCGCGCCGCCGTCCCCGAGGCTCATCCACCAGCTCCCCAGCTTCGGGTCCTAATTCACACAATACACAAAGTACAGGGGCTAAATTGATTTTTTTAAAAAACAGAAAGTTAAATGGGCCGGAATAGGCAGGCCGTTATCTGGGCCGGCCCATTATTTTTATCTTTTAACCTTCCAAATGAGGACTGTGATATCGTACTGGCTGCCTTCGAAGGAAGAGACCGGTGAAATGGCTGCTCCAATGGCGATCCTTCTGTTGGTCTGCACAAACCCTGAACACAGAAGATTGTAGCACCCAGTCGCTTCATACGCATCACTCTGTTTTATTATAATAATATTATTATCATTATTTATTTATTTTATAAAATTAACTTTGAAATTATTTTTTTTTAAATTGTATTTTTATATCGAGGTCTCACCGTCCAGTAAGTGAACAGCCTCGGCCTGCTGTCGCCGTACAGCTCAGGGCTGACCTGACTAAAACAACAAAATTTCAGCATTTTGGAATTAAAAAAACTGGAGGGGGCATTTTAAAAAAATAATAATAAAATAAACAATTTCTTGCATTTATTTGTGTCGGCTTGGAAATGCGTGCTCTGGGAATTAGCGAAGGGCTCCATTAATGCTCATCAAATTTTGTAATTACTTACTAATTAATTGTTTAATTAATTACCTGCCAGCCCGCCTCGATGCTGTTGAGATCTGAGCCGTCGAATGATCCCGAGAGGATCCAGATCTGAGAGAGGCTGAACTCGCTGTTTACTTGGACGGATGGATCCCACACGTTGATGGTGGCCTTGGCCCCGTAGAACTCTCCGCCGTTGACTGTGTAAGCAATCGCATGCTGCAAAAATTCAAATAAATAAAATATAAATAAATAATTGTGTCGAGCTAATTAATAAATTAGTTCATGTCATGTTTAATGTTCGGGAAAGATTTGTAACCGCTCTGTGATTCAAAGATTAATATGTTACTTGGGAATTTGGTATTAGAAAATGTAAATATCATTTTTGACTCATCTTATAACGGCTATCTTTTGTATAAATTGTATTATTAGGGGACAAGTTTTTATATTATAAGAATAAGCTTTTAAGCTATTAAGAAAATCTATATTTTTGTTATTTCTGTAAATTTTTTGGTGTATTTACTAGAGTGGTGAGTATTACAGATGTCTTATATTGCTTCTTATTTCTGCCATACTTTGTGTCCTGCTCTAGCTTTTATCTCATTTGCATTCTATAAAAAGTAAATATGCATTTTTTTCAATCGAACAAATATCATTCTAGTCGTAAAAGATAATTGGTTCATCCTAACGTGTTCGCTAATTCGTCCCAATCAATACGAAAGAGACAAATCAAGGAGACCCCTAGTCCGACAGCTCAGATCCTCTGGTCCGCATTTTTGCGGACTAGGGGATGGTCCACTCCCAATTGTGGTCGAATCGCGATCGCGATTCCGCCGTAATTTGTTGCAATCCCTTTTAGGGTTCACCGTGCCTCCCAAGTTATAGTTTGGGTTCGGGCGGGTGACCGGAGACCAACCGAAGGTCACGATAAAAGATTTAGGGTTTGAGGTTTAGAGTTTATAATTTAGGATTTAGGCAGTCGAGTGATCTCCGACCATCTGTTCGACCCTAAATTATAACCTGGGGTGCACGATGAACCCTAAAAGGGATTGCAATAAATTACGGCCGGATCATGATTGCGATCCGACCGCAATTGGGAGTGGACCATCCCCTGGTCCGCAAAAATGCGGACCAGGAGATCTGCTCCCCTAGTCCGGATGCAATGGTTAGTGCGTTTGGAGGATTAGAGGGCAAACACATTGACTTATTAGAGGAAAAAAATATTGGACCAAGTAGCAGACGAACCTGAGGTGACTGGCATGGTCCCACGAAATTTTTCCACCGGTCACTAGGGTAAATCGGGAAGCGCTCGTGAGGGCGGTCTAAAAGATCAGTGTCCCAGGGTTCGCGCCTCATTTAGAGAAAAAATTACTACAAAATATACCATAGCTAGGGATCGAACCATGAATATCTGAGATAACGACTAATCACCCTATAACTACACCATCACCCCGGGGGCACATTGACTTATTAGAGGGATTTTGGGTCATTATGACCACTCTTCATTATTTGTTTACTAGAGGGAGCCCTCCCATAATAAAAAATGTCCCTCCCTCAATAAGATTATTTGGATTTGAAGGGTAAATAAATGAAGTGATGATATATAGCTTCCTCCACTAACCCTAATCAATGCCCTAGCTCGCTCCCTCAGTTCACTCACTGCATGCGCGCTTTGATTTCTCTTCACTCATCCGCAAAACCTAAATATATAGTCAACATAATGCACAACGAACCTTCATTATTATTATTATTATTATTATTATATATAATTATTTATTATATTATATATTAAAATGGAATTATGAAAAATTGCAGGGTTATATTGATAGACATAGTTATATACCTCATGGCCATTGCCGCTGACCACATCCGGCGCGTCGGAGCTCCTCGCCGGAGGCCTCATCACGGCCTTCTTCCCGAAGTGAAACAGTGACTTGGCTCGCAGAACGTCGTCGACGGAGCTCCGGCGTATGGGGACGGTCCCCCGGGGGCAGTGCCCCGCGTGGTGCCACGCCTGCCACGGCCTGCGCGATGCACTCGCGCTGTCGTTCCTAGCCGCCGCCGCAGCCTTCTTCGGCCTTTCCGCAGCTCTCTGAAACAAAAACAAACAGAGCATAAAAAAAAATGAAGAAATTGCGAGAAGCAATCGGCGATGGAGCTGTGCGAAGAACCTGGATCTTGTGACCCTTCAGCAGCGGGTGATCGAGCGCCGGCTGCCGGCGCCGCGGGACGCAGTCGATGTTGTCTCCGCCGTCGGGACTCTGCTGATCAGCCGTCGATCAAAGATCGCGAAGTGCGTCAAGAATCAATCCAATGCCATGAAACGATCGCCTACCTGGATGGTTCTGACTCCGGGTTTGTTGATCCTGTCCAAGTGGCGCTGAATCCTCGCGATCCTGAGCGACGAGATCCCTCGCCTCGCCGTGCGGTTGCCCGGCGACGCCAGAGCGCCCTTAACGCCGAAATAAACGAAGCAGAGGAGGAGCAGAAGCAGAGGAAGAAGAGTATGCCTCATGGCCATCTGCGTCCTCGTTTGTTTTAGTGCTAAAGCGACGGCGCCTAGAGTCGAGCGTGAGAGCTGCTCGCGACGGCGATCGCCATGAAGGAGGAAGGTGTGACTTGTGAGATCGTGTGAGAGAGAGATTGAAAGAGAGAAGATGGAGTTTGTGTAAAGGCTTGACCTACCAACTTAATGACTACTTCAATGGCCTAACTGCCACCACACTAATCAATAAAAAACTAATTATTCATAACATTAATAATAATTTAAATATATAAAATATGAGCTTAAATTTGTTAATTTAATTTAATTTAATTGATTGATTAATTAATCATATATATATTAAAACAAATATAAATAAATTCGAACATCAAAAATTTATTCAAAACTTTTGGAGGGGCAAAATGAAAATATTGCCGCCAGGTTGATATCCGCATGCGGTACATGCGTAATTATTCAGATAGTTAAAGCTGCAATCTGGTGTCGGGTACAGTACAGCAGACAGGCTTTCAATGGAGTGGTTTAATTTTCATCTCTGAATTAATTAAAACAGACTCTGCTCCACCATTAATATCATGCTAACTAATATAATTATTCAGACTATGCTCCGCCTTTAATATCATGCTCACTGATGGATAACTAATTATCAAATTTTTATAGTACTAAATCGATTATTGTCGAGATTAATTGATACTAAGAACCAGTTACAAAACTAATATAAGTGTTATTATCAAATCAGCAGATTATATGAAAACAAATGCTGGCAGAATTAAATAGCAGATATATAAATTGAAGACTGGGAACCGCAGAAGTCGAATCGTGAATGAATCGTAATTAATACTTGTAATAATTAATTAATATTTTCTTATTATTTTATTTCCATATTACCAATATTTTTGAAAGTTTAATAAATAAATAAATAAATATGAATGACAGACTGTAGGTAGCGTAGCTGCGCTTCTCCGTTGCCTTCCACGGCAAGAAAATATTTTAGTTTTTTTTTTAAGCAAGAAAATATTTTAGTTTATATATATATATATATATATATATATATATATATATATATATATATATATATATATATTATCGGATCGAGGTGGACTGGTAAGAGAGGGGTGAATTATTATTATAAAATAAAATAGTTCTTTTACGAGGCTCATAAAGAATTCAGATAAGTTGAAACAATAAAATAAAATGAAAAATAACTAATTAAACTAGTAAACGACTAAGACAAAAATTTACTTGGTTGTAAGTTAGGTGGCTCCTAATCCAAGACGGTTGAAGCTCATTATGAAAATCTACTTCTGACGGAGAAGCCTTTTATAAATTTTGAATCACAAGAAGTTAGAAAATAAGAATCAATATGTAAGTAGTTGATAAATGATTTGAAACGGAACTCTGAGGGTCTATTTATAGCCCCGATTAGTTTTATCCGTTTGCTGACGTGGCACTATAGGGGCACCCGAATGGTTGTGAGGGCTTGACACGTAGCTTATGCGTTATCTGGTACACAGCTGTCACAAACGACTAGCTGGGTGGATAGAATAGACTCTCGGACACTGTATGCACATGGGCGCTCACACCTATGCATAGGGGCGCCCGAGTCAGGTTTGGTCAGCAGCTTGCTGACCAATATCCAGTGGGTCTTTTTGGATGATTTTTGGTCAATCGGAGTTAGGCATGTCTTTCGTCCCTCGAGCGTCCTTCTTTTCGGCTTCTCGTCCTTCAGACGTCGTGCACGTCCTTCTTACTATACCGGCGTACTCTTCTGTAGTTTCCACGTTCCTCTGATGCACCGAGCTCGTCGGCTCACTTCCCTGTGCAATTCTTCTCGTCTACTGCGTCGTACGCTCGATTTTCTCCGCTCCTAAGTTCCTGCATACTTAGACAGAGGGATCAAAATCACAAGAGGACTTAATTTAACTATGTTGATTATATCAAAGAGGACATCAATATATATATATATATATATATATATATATATATATATATGATCATGTCGCGGTGTGGAGTGGCAGCCCAACGGGCCGGACGGGCCTCCCGGGGGCCGCGAGCCGATGAAGTGGCCGGCGGTCGACCGCGCCTCGCTTCGCCCCTGCAAAACAGAGACCGTCAGCAAACCCGCCGGGGGAATCCCCGGTCAGGCACTCCGACGGTCAAGTCAGTCCCCGGTACAGACGAGCAGAAACTGAAGGGAAATGAGACAAGGAATGCGAGAACTCGCGCGCGGAAATAAGGCACTAGATATATGCTCATATCAGCCCAGGGTCTGTAATGATCATTTCATGTTTAAGATTCATTTCAAGTCCGCGTTGTGTTTTATTTT
The DNA here is from genome assembly GCA_024364735.1 of Boesenbergia rotunda. Taxonomy (NCBI): domain Eukaryota; kingdom Viridiplantae; phylum Streptophyta; class Magnoliopsida; order Zingiberales; family Zingiberaceae; genus Boesenbergia; species Boesenbergia rotunda. The sequence continues at coordinate 54,652 of JAGFNQ010003800.1, read as the reverse complement.
TGTCAAAACCTCTCTGCCACCTTAGGGAAGATCGAAATAGTAATGAAAAATATATTTAAACTATTTGTAACCTCAAAATTCACAGGACTTGAAATGACTATAATTTGAGCTCTCTATGTCAATCAGTTGACTGAAACCCACTAATTACACTCATTTTAGATTTACATTGGACCTGAAATAATCATTTTAGGCATTAGAGCTGATATGAATATATCCTTAAGGTTTGATATGTCCATTAATGAATTTTGATCAAAATCTACTAATTGACTTAGAGAGTTCAAATTACACTCATTTCTGGTACCATGAATTTCTGAGATATTAAAGAGTTCAAATATACCTTCCATTACTATTTTCGAACTTCCCTAATAATGGTAGTTTTGAAGAAAATAAGACTTAATGTGGACCAAAACTGAACATCGACTTGAAATTATCATTTCAGACTTTGGGGTGATATGAACATATCCTTAGGGTAGATATATCCATAGGCGGGTTTTGGTTAAAACCACTGATTAGCTTAGAGAACTTTGATTGTATTCATTTTAAGTCCCGTGAATTTTTGAAGTTGAACGAAGTTCAAATATGTTGTGCATTATTGTTTTTGATCTTCTTGCATGTTTTCAAAAAGTGATTTCAAGTTGAATAAAAATCGATGGGTGAGAGAGAAGAGGAGAGAGATTTACTTTCCAAGAGTAGAACGATTGATGTAGAGAATGCATGCGATTGACAGGAGGGGTTAAATGAGAAAACCAAATAAATTAGTGTCACGCCCCGAGAAGTCGCTCGTCCGATACCGACCGGACTGCCACTCCCTCGACCGACGGACAATTCGGAAACCTAACCTCTACGACCATCCCAGATGATTGTACCTCAGCCTATAGGGCTGGAACAACCGTCTGCAATTAACAAAAACGAAAACGACGACAAAGCTGCGTACCGGTACGACTTACGACAAAAAACCAAAACGACAGCGAGGCCTCCATGGCACACAAAAGTACAACTATCCTGCCGTAACATACACGACACAAAAGAGTATAACCTACCAACAGCGGAAATGAAAAGAAATACACTGAATAAAAGAAAAGGTACCAACATGTACCACAACCCAAAAGACAGGCGGAAATCGTCTCGGAGACACATGAACTGGGACAGGCTGCTGAACAATCCAGACGATCATCCTGATAAGAGAAAAAAAAACATAGCCAACGGGGTAAGTCCTAAGAACTCAGCGAATACAGTCTAATGTGCATAGGAAGAAATAATAGCAGTAAGTCACCGTCTATCTATCTATCATAGTACTGAAGATAACTGCAGTAAAAAGGAGTGCAAAACTGAACCATAAGCTGTAAAGGAACTACATACCTACCTGCGTCAATCCAAACCCGGTAGTATGCATGTCAACCAAGTGCAGCAATCAAGTGCAACAAACACAATCATATGCATCAATGCACAGTATGCTCATGATGCAGCATGGGTCACCCCTGACGCCTCGGTCAATAATGCACACGCGGGACCATATGGGTAGGGCTGTGACCTGGTCTTCCCTGCACGAACAGACGGTCGATAATGCACACGCGAGACCGAATGGGTAGGGTCGGAGACCATACACGTACCCCACCATCGGGTGAAGTAACGCTCTAAACGTCCCTTGCTATCATCGGATAGGTAGAACGAGTAGCAAGTACGACGACCCATCTCAACCTCTAGGGAGTCCAAGGTCGTCCCCTATGCTACGTGCAATAATGGTGCATGTCACTATCCCATGCAACATCCACTATCTATCCCTGCTGTCATCTACATGATATGCAGTAGTCCAGATAACCGGTATGCACCAATACCTAAATTCTAGCGTAAGGTATAAGGTAAACTGTGCATCATCAATCCATACCGAAACAGTAAGCGGTAAAGCTAACAGAATACAACTACCGAAGTAAGCGAACAGAGTTACAGATATCAGATATCCCTACTGCCAACTATGTCTAACTATGCATAGAAAGAGGTACCCGCCTCGATATGAAGAAGATCGTGTGATGCGAACCCGCCGTCCAAAGTAATATCCGCGCAAATAGCCAAGTCAGTCAGGGTCCTGCATCATGAATATTACTTAGCTATTTATACAACCAATATATTAGCTAAGGTACAAGCTATATAAAATTGAGACTCACTCCCAATCCGCACTCGGGTTAATCCAAATACCAAAATCAAACCCCAACTATTCCGAAACACCACTAACTCCAAGGATTGCTCTTCAAGGATACAAGATTGGTCTATATCTTTGAACTCGCAACAGCTCCAATTCACCCAAGCTTATGGTGGTGACACATCACATGCAGGTTCTACATGTTATGAATCCAAATCATACCAACCCACAACTATCATAATCCAAAACAACCATGATTGTAAGAACAAACCCATCTACAATATTAATCAAACGCAACCATATCATACCAGGAAAAGAATACAACATCCCAAATCCAGCACCATATCCGACTAAAACCAACACTACAGCTCACAATTCGACAGAACACTACAGGAATCACAACATAGCATGCTAAGAAATCAACCAACAGAAACTCAAATCTAAACATCTCCATCCCAAAGCTCTCGGTCGCAACCTCACTGATCACCAAACCCGTAATCGAATTCCATTTATCAAAACAAACTCAACCCACGGCAGGCGCAAGAACACAACACAACCATTCCATCGATTACTCAGGAGCATTTTAGGCTGAGCTTCAAGATCAACTTCACACTAACTAAATTCCCACTCAAAGCAGAAATCAAATCCTGACACAAGCACCGTGTGATCCAAGAACCGCAACCCCAATAACAAATGAACGTAGATCGAAATCCAAACTCACGGGAAATCAAACTGATCAGAACAGAAAAACTCGATCATAGACCCAATTCCTCACCTCAGATGAGTCCGGCGTCCCTTTCTCCGACTCCGATGATCACAGCCACGCTCCCAGCCCCCCAATCCAATCCCAAAGCTGGCCAAGAAACCCTAGATCAATAAATCCCAACTCAGGACCAAAAATAGATCTGCGATCTATCTAGAGAATCATGGTTAGAGACTAGGGACTGAAGATTAGGTTTTCACAGCTTACCTCCTCGACGATGTCGGCGACGACGCGATCTGCCAGAGGACGGATCAAGAACCTCCCCGTGGTCGACTATCCACGGCGGCACGAGCTAAGGAGTCGTCGGCACTGGTTCCGTGGCTCGAAGGTGGCGTCGAGAAGAAGAAAATGAAGAGAGGAGTGGAGAAGAAGAAACCGAGAGAAGGAGAAGGGTTGGATCTGATCTGCTCTCGCTCGCGTGAAAGGGGAATCGGAACTTAAGGGATTTGATCATTTTCCAAATAAACCCCTGCCTTTTTTTAGTAAATCTAACAATAGCCCTCATGTTTAAAAAAAAATTTACATTTCAGTCCCTCAAAATTTTCG
>JAGFNQ010003800.1:0-49963 GCA_024364735.1 Boesenbergia rotunda | reverse complement strand
CACACCGAGGGTAATAATCTCTAACCAGAGCACACCTAATCTGATCGACAAAAGTGTCCAATCATCCAAAGGTAACAACATGTGCTCATATACCCAGTCAAGAATACATCCGGATGTTGTCTACGAATAGTAACGGCTCATCCCAACCTCCTAAGGCACCAGACTCGAGCAATCCACGTGGTGGCCAGATCATCGGTATGCCCGTACAACATACCAAGGCATAACTGATCGAGGGTTCATCGTCTAACCATCAGCTACAACCGAACAACTAATCAACATCATCCCTATCAAGGGTGCTCAACCCTAGGATCACTTGTGCCTCATCTATAATCTGATCGTCCGAATACACAAGAAACTGTGCAGATTGGGTTAATCGCTTAACAATCACCCAATTCACATCAAGCCCTCTCCGAGTCCTAAGTAAGTCCATGACAAGATCCTTAATACCGGTTCTTATTTCCAACCATAAATTGGAATCGTCTTGTATAACCCAGCGAGTCTCTATGATTCCACCTTCATCTATTGGCATACCAAATACCTAACCACAACACCCGCGATATCCTCCCTAATATCGGTCCACCAACGGAAACGCCTCCGATCTCTGTATCTTCGGTATTACCTACAAAACACACAAACCAAGAATGGTGAGCCTCACTTGCCTCATGGGTGAGATAATCTGTGAAGCTCCTCCATAAATAGGTCAGAAAATTTTCAAACCATAGAAAACGCTAGAACACTCCTTCGGACTGGCGTCCGGATATTCTCGAACTACGGAAACGTTCGAGAGCTAAGGCTACCACTGACATCAATACGGCCCAGTGACCATAGGAAAACCCTAACGTCCACGTGCTAGAACCTCTAGCTCTGAAACGAGTAGATACTGTAACCTAGTCGTCTCTGATACCAATGAACCACCACATGGACTGGTTTGGAGGTCAACTCGTAACCACTCTCACCTGCCAACCAACGGTATACCCCTCGAGGCCCGTCCTCGATAACCTCCACCGATTACCATCGAATTCTTAGGTGTTACGCAGCTAACACCAAATTCACTGCACCATATCCATTCCTAATTCTCGATGTATCATCGAGAATATTTAACACGTACGACCTGTCTATGAGTCATGATACCTCAAAGGCTAGAACAGCGTCAGCTCAGCCAACTAACCGTCGTCTCGTAACCTGATATACTCCAACTCCGCTCCAAAAAGGCGACAGAGACACACACTCTCTTAGGAGTATCCCAACGTAATCGAAAGTAATTATTTGTTTCCTGAGTACCGTCCTTAGTGTCTTCACATAAAGGTAACTCAGTCTCGTAAGTGATTTGCATCGCTGCACACACCAGAAGTCCAAAGGTACCTTCTTGGTTATCCAAACCAAGTACGAGCAATAATCCCGCAAGTGTCAAGCAACTAGCTCTACACTCCTCCGGATCGGTACAAGTCACATTTGACTGTACTATTTAGGTTATCTAACCAACTATAATGAATCCGAGGTCAAAAGTCCCACAGACCAGGATACATCTATCCTCTATCCACTGAAATGATAAATAGTGAATATCATCTCTGCTGCATCCAGCAGGTCATGTCCTCCAATCATGCCATCTAGGATATCTGTACGGAAATAAATAACACTAATCGCCCAAAGCTCCATGAGCTAAAGTGGATCGATCCTATGTCAGTCGAGCCATCTACGATACGCAAGCTCCAATAGGTTGTCGTTCGATGTAACCCTAGCTTCCCAACTCATCAGTCGATACCATTGAAGAATCAATATTCTCCACTCTACAATCGAATTCACGTGTCATCCGATTATCTCCTTAGTCAACCTTGACCATAATGGTGATTTGGAAAAGCTTGACTAGGTGTCAATCGAGCTACCTCCAAGTCAATGGATACCCACCCTAACATTATGGGAATCGATATCCAATCCCTCTCGGGAAATATCCATCCAACCTATCAAAGGTAGAGTATGCAAAAGTATAAGCGATACTCAAGAGATATATATCTACTATGATATACACCAAAATACCACAAAGATATATATCTATGAAAGTCATACTCATATTCCAGCTATATCGATCTTTTACTATCAGTTATAGTATATAGCTAGTACTACACTTTCTGCGTCAGTGCAGGTCATGTACTCTCTCGTGCCCTCTAGGTCAACTAACTCAGCACTAGCGAACCAGAAGTCTAAAACTCCCCGATATAGGAGAAATCATCACTGTATCGATATGTAGTCTCAATGTCTCACACAGTCGATAACAACTGATACTAGTATACAACTGGTATGGGATAGGAATTCTATAACTTGAATTCCTTAACCTGCGATAGGTTATTGATAGGTTCGACCCTCGTCTTCCGACCATATATCGGTGCTACTCGAGAATCAACATTCTCCGCATCCTAGACGAGTCGGCAACATGTCAACCAGTCACCTATAATCGACTCCAAACATGGTCGCCAATAAAACGGATCGACTACATGTCTTCCAGCCAAAACATATCTATAAGTACCTACCGGTCATGTATATAAACCGATATACAATCATATCATAATAAAGAAATGTCTAACCCTACACTAAATAGTAGAAACAAAAAGGTAGATGGGTCAAGACAAATACCTAGTATCGCCTGGAGATGTCCCGTCGCCGCCATGTCCCAATCACGTCTATCGAGAAAACGACTCCGACACAAAATCCGAACAAACACCCACAAGACCACAAGGTATCTCGAGAACCTCGCTCTGATACCAAATAAATTGTCACGCCCCGAGGAGCTGCCCGTCCGATACCGACCGGACTGCCACCCCCTGGACCGACGGACAATTCGGAAACCAAGCATCTACGACCACCTCAGATGGTTGTACCACAGCCTATAGGGCTGGAACAACTGTCTGAACTCAACGAAGACGAAAACGACGATAAAAGCTGCGTACCAGTACGACTTACGACAAACACAAGCACAAGACCTCCATGGCTCACAAAAGTACAACTATACCGCCATATAAAAGGACACAATCAAATACGAATACCGCAGCGGAAAAGTAAAGTAAAGAAATAGAAAAAGGGTACTAACATGTACCACCAACAAAGTAATAGAAACATCCCGGAATCATCTCGAAGAAATACGCGAACTGGGATAGGCTGCTGGGCGCTCCAGACAATCATCCTGAAATAAAAACAGGGAGCTAACGGGGTGAGTAATAATACTCAGCGAATATCTCATCAGATATACAGGATAGTCTAAGCTAGCAATAGAGTAACAGGAAATCGAAATAGCACAGGTACATGCAGGGGTAAACATAACTGGAACAAGGATAGAAACACCATACCAAGGTAGCTGAGTCGTCGAAACTGACATATGGGTCTCCTGTATGTGCATGTCAAACAAATGCAACATCCAAGTATAACAAGCGCAGGCAAGTGTCCGCTCACTCTCCTGCGTAGAGCTGTGACTGCCGTCCGTACTCTGCCGCTGCTACTCCTGAGCAACCGAGTAGACGGTATGCTGTCGGTGTAACACCCCTACTCCATGACCTATCCTGGCGATATCAATAATAGCCCCAGGCCAAAACCTATCCTGGCGATATCTATATCCGCCCCAGGCCATCACCTATCCTGGCTATATCAATAACAGCCCCAGGCCAAAACCTATCCTGGCAGTATCTACATCCGCCCCAGGCCATCACCTATCCTGGCTATATCAATAACAGCCCCAGGCCAAAACCTATCCTGGCGGTATCTATATCAGCCCCAGGCCATCACCTATCCTGGCTATATCATTATCAGCCCCAGGTCATCTCTGGAGGATATCTCTATCTGAGTGTTAACACCTACCCCATGTATATAAATGGGGGAGAGACCTATCTCTCTCAACTCCTGGTATATGGGCTACTCAAGGAGGGACCTCTGCCTGCTACCACGCTCCGATTCACCAACCCATGAGTGCATGAGCGGAGCAGCACAAAGCACACTACCCATACCCCGTCAACCACTAACCCATGAGTGGCCGTATGGATAGGTCAGTATAACTGTCGACCTGACTCACCCATAAGGGGCCACTGATTGACAGTGACGCACAGTGCACGATGATGCATGACTCTGGTCAAACAGCATCCACTATCTAATCCACCTATATCAACATGATATGCAAGGATCATAAGTAATGCACCATAGCCTAGATCCTAATGGTGTAGGTATCACATGCTAGGTATATCCTAAACAGTATCAGCAAAGGTAGAGCAGGTATATAAGGCAATACATTACTCTACCTCTAACATAGCATATCAAGTATATCAGCTATGACAAATCTAAAAGATAAGTCAGAGATACCCGCCTCGATATGACGAAGTCCGTGCATGTAGGAATTCCCCGTCCAAAAATAATATCCGCAACGGATGAGCTCCAATCACGTCCTGCACCAAAAAATACTACTTAGCTAATTTAATAATTAGTAAATGATTATCCAACCTCCTAAACCGTATTAAGGATAGTCCTAATTATCGAAATCATCTAATTAGTTCCAGTTAAGGGATTTGGCTTAATTTGCTAAAAATGGACTCAATCCCTACTTTGCAACGGTTAGGAAACAAGACATAACACCACATCCCCACTCATCACATATCAACCAAAACAGCACACCCCACAACGAGGAAGAAGAAGACACTGAACTCACCTCTCCTCCACTTGATACCCACGGCATTAAACTCAACTCCAAAACAAACAACAACACAATAAACCAATTCAACAGTGAACTCTCGGTTCATCAAGAGAATCCCAACAAAAGCCGATATAAATCTCAACCCACGACACAACAACAAAATCTACAGATCTAGGTATGCTATCAACAATTCCATGACAGTATCAAACTCCTATTCCCAATTCAAAACAGAAAACAACAACCCTTCCTAGAAATTCTATGATCAGAAAATACATCATCCAATACGATAGCAGAGCTAATAGTGGGTTATTTCAGATCAAACAATACACCATTCCTCACCTTGGTGTCGGCTACAAGAAAACCCAAGTGGAAAGCCATCGATCGTACACAAGGATCAGCTGTCCATCTCGCTCTGAATTAGCTAACCAAGTTCGAGCAGAGGCAAATTCTACAAGAATAGAAATCCAATGAAATTCCAAAATCCTGATCCGCTATAACAATCTCGAACAGAATTCATCTAAAAACTGAAATCAGACCTGCCTTACCTGGATGGATGCCAACAACTTCTTCCTTCCTTAGACCCGATGAAAACCCAAATTCCACCGCAGATCTGAAGCAACAACACGGATCCTCTTCCCAAATCCACTTCCTACGAACTCGACCGTCCCAACAGGTTACATCGCCGGTGAAGAACCCAATGGAGTGTTGTCGTGACAGTCGTCGCACGCGGCTGCCTACTCGACACCAACATTGACCATAGCCCAAGGAGAAGAGAAGATCGCGCGCTAAATCTTGAACTCCCTGGATCCTCCTTGCCTCGGCTCCTCCCCGCGCAACACAAAATGACCCCGAGCCCAAATCTGAGAAAAACCTTGCTCCAAAGGGAAGAAGAGGCGAGAGGTCGCGCGAGGAGAACAAGAGGAAGAAACCAAGACTCGACTTGGCGGCGTTTTTGCGCTCGGGAAGGGACGGAAGCAGAAGAATCGGTGCTTGGCTTGCTAGGGCTCGCGAAGACTTGAAGAGGGTGTCGCCGCTAGGATTCGGATGGGGAGAATAAAGGCTGCGGCGGAGGAAGGAGTCGAACGCGAGGCTAGGGCTCCCCATTACATTCGGCCCCAGGGAAATTAATAAAAGGGTTGACCATTTTGCAGCCAGCCCCATCCAATTTTGGATATTTACATAAAAGCCCCTAAGTTTAGGAATCTTACATTTTAGTCCCTCAAAATTTTCTATATTTTTACATGCCCAAAGTAAACGGTCAAGGACCGTGGGCCTTGGAGTAGGAGCCGAGCGCGACTCCGAACCAAGTAAAAATCTACTTGTGTTCTTGTGTGATTTATTTATTTCCGCTGCATATTTGCTGTAATACCTAATAATTTTCATGAATTATTAGCAATTTTTCTGAATTTTCTGGCAATTTTTTGAAATAAAAATAAAAAGGGTCGGGCGGAGGTTTGATCTCGCGACCACGCGGCAAGCCAATCCTTAAGCAAGCTCGGCTAACCAGAAGGTTAGGGGTATCAAGCACAAAAAAGGATGGATCGAAATTATGTTATAGGTAAGTAAGTCCTTTTCATGAAGAGGTGTTTCAACTTCCGTTTAAGTTGCGTTAAATCCCCTTTAGGTTAGGGGGAGTCGGCGGAAAACTGGGGGAAGGGGGCTGCGAAAACAGGGAGAAAACAAGGGTTTTCTTCCTCCTTCTTCTTCCTCTTGAGTAGAGAACCTAGGGCTTCTTCCCTAGGGCCAAGGAGTGAAGTTTCTCGCAAGGAAGAGAAAAGGAGTCCTACGCTAGGATTTTACTGCATACTAGTGAGTTTTCTTCAAGCAAAGGGGGGTAAATAGATCACTCACTGCAATAGAAGTAGTTTCGTCATGAATTTCTCGTTGGAGAACTATGTTTTGTGATCTAAGTGCATGCTTTAAGACTATTTTAAATTGTGTGTTTCAGTTTCTCAAGAAGACATATTTCTTATTATAGAACTTAAACTTGAGTAGGTTTTGTGTATGTGAATCTACGCATGATAAGACCAAGTTCTTGAAAAGTCCCAAAAATGAGTTTTGGGTTAAGGGCATGCAAGGTGCTCGATGAAAGTTTCAAGTAAGAAAGGTAAAGCTTTATAGTGCCAGATCTATGGAAAAAAAAAAGATAGCTTGATAAGTATAAACATTATGAGTAAGAAAGTATTTTACTTTTGTAAAGTCACATGTACCGGGCATATGAGAGGCCCACAAAAAGTTAGAAAGAAGCTCTAATAGGGTGCGGTGGCTAGCTACCCCGAAACCTATTAGGGATGTGCGCATTGGTACATTGATACCAGGTACAATGTCAAGGCCTAGAAAATTGATTATTATTTTGAAGTATATGAGTATATGTAAGTGTTTTCAGTTAAGTACATGTTTTGTTATGTATGTTAACGTTGTTATGTTACAAGCATGTTAAAAAGCAAGAGCAAGGCAGTTAGTGTTTTAAAGTATGGAAACGTATAAGTATCAAGTCTCAAAAGAAATCATGAGCATGTTAAGTTGCAAGTGTTTTAATGCAAGTAAATGTTTTCAAGCATGATAATTATATGAAAGTTCCCATGTGCAAGTATTTCCAAGTGCATGTATTTTGAAGCGAGCATCCTTTGAAAAGAGCATGTTTATCATTGATCGCATGGATTTGTGAGTTAGGATTTACTTACTAAGCAAATCGCTTATTAGTTGCATTTCCTTCTATTGCAGATAAAGGTAAAGAAAAAGCATAAGCTAAGGAGGCAAACGGGACTTGCATTGATGTTCAGTGGCGGCGGAACAGTGGGAGAGATCTTTGGGTTAAGTCTTATAAAAACTTGTGGGTGGTGTTTTGGATTGGTAGAACGTAATGATTTTGTTTAAACTTCGCATAGAGACAAAGCTGAGTACAAACTCTAGTATAGATTTCATATGTTTTGGATAGTTTATTAAATTCCGCAGAGATCCTAATTGCAAGTTAATGGGTTTGTTTTGGGTTGCTAAGATGTTTATAAAACTAGTATAGAGTATAGATTTGGAGTTATTTATCTATATGCTATGGAAGTGTATGAATTATGGACCCTTGAAAGGATTTCTCAGGTCTGAGACTGCAGCTTTCAGGCGTGCCAGTCGACTGGTTCAGATACCAGTCAATTGCCATATCGAACAGAACCCTTCTGTTCGATGCACCAGTCGACTGCCAAGATGCCAGTCGACTGGTGCCGCGCACAGAAAGCTTCTGTGGCTGACACCAGTCAACTGGCCTTCTAGCAGTCGACTGGTGCCATTGAAAAAAAAAATTTCAGAGCAAGTTAAGGGAAGTCAAGTAGTTGTAACCTAAGGCTAAGGATAAGGTAAAGTTAAGGTTAAGTAAAAGTGACGTCCGCCTTAAGGAAGAGAAGTCGGGTTGTCACATTTGCTCTTTCTTTAATCTGAAAAGTTTTAACGATATTCACCCCCCTCCTCTATCGTTTTCCTCGATCCAACAGAAAAGTCCTAGTTAACCTAGGCACGAAGTCCTAGTTCAAAGAATTGGGCACTATGCCCTGATCATGGATTGGGCACTAAGTCCTGACAGAGGGTTGGACACCTAAGACCTGACATTGGGTTTGGCACTAAGTCCTGGTTCGCGAAATTAAAAAGTCCTAGCTGAGGGCTGGGCACCGAAGTCCTGGTTCATGGAATTAGGCAATAAGTCTTGGTCATGAGATTGGGCAAAAGTCCTGGTGAGTAAAGCTGGGTAAATGTCCAACCGGATGGGCCGGGTGGCAACCGTCTCCTGAGAGGATTAGGTGAAAGGCGCGTTTGTTGGTGCCCGTAGCACCAAAGTAAAACCTATGTTTTGATATTGAAAAAGGGTTCAGAAATTAAGGTTGTGTTATGATCTAACAATGCTAATCATGGGTGCAAGTAACGTCCTAGGTACACTAGGCACTAAGTCCTGGCCGCGGGCTGGGCAACTAAGTCCTGACATAAGATTTGGCACTAAGACCTGGTGCAAATTCCAGATAAAGGGAAAATTCCAGAACAACTGCGAAGCAAGCCTCAAGACTAGAACTGAGGCGCCTATGTTAACACATGCGCCCCAGTCAGCTCAGGCGCCCTGGTTGAGGGGATAAGCGCTGGCCATGTCTGCGGATTGAGTTTCGCGCAGAGAGGGCCACGTGTCAGGCACCGGCGCCCCCTTCAACATAGGCGCCCCAGCTACGACTATATAAAGGGGTTCACCCCCTTGGCTTCCAACACATTTACTTTCTACACATTCATTCAAGCGCTCCGCTCCGACAAGCTCCGTGCTCATGATTTCAAGCGCCAACGACGACCCGCGGCTCCGAATTTCCAACTTCTCCGGTCGTCGGTATAAAATTGTTTTACTGCTATATTTTCTTTTTAATTCTATATTCAAACTTCAGTTGTAATGTTTTACACAATATAGAATTTTCTGTCGTAAACGGTCAAGGACCGTGGGCCTTGGAGTAGGAGCCGACCGCGACTCCAAACCAAGTAAAGCAAACGTGTTAGCATTGCCTTGTTTTACTTTCCGCTGCACAAATTACTCTTACGTTTCCCGTAAAGTTTGTCGATCGATATTCACCCCCCCCTCTATCGATTCGAACCGATCCCACAATCGCTGATGCCCTAGACAAGGCTATAAAAGGGGCTTCGACCCCTCAACTCAGAACAACCATTGCAAGATCATTCTAAGCATTCTGAACGGAAGAAACGCGCTAATGACGAAGCTCTGCAACTAAGGATGCTCCGGGAGGAAGTCTGCGGCACTTCGGAGTTCTAGATCGACCGAGTCTTCAACTCTTTTGTTTGGTTTGAATTTATATTCTGCTTTTATTTTCCATAATCTTTTGATTGTAAATCGTACACTGTAAGACGGGTTTCTCCACCTCCGGAAAGTCTGGAAAGGAGACCATTAGTGGACGGGTGTTTCCGTGCTTAGGCCTTGGATGTACTGACCCTGGGGGGTTGGGAACCAAGTAAATCCCATGTGTACAAGTGTCTTTCCTTTCTGTTCTTTAGTATTTCCGCTGCGCACTAACTCTCTGTCTAGAACACTCGAAAGACACGCTTTCCAGAAAAAGTTTTTACGGTCGATATTCAACCCCTCTCTATCGACGGCATCGGTCCCCACAAGTGCTATCAGAGCGAGGTTGCTCTTCACCGGACTAACAGCCGACGGAGCAATGATGCAAGGAGTTGAGGGGGAGCCTAGGGGTGAATTAGCTACATTTTTTTTTAAATGTCAATTTTTAAATTTCATATCACATGCTTTAAGTGCAGGGAGAGAGGACATTATAAAAATCAATGTCCTACTCGTAAAACTCGAACTTCACCACCGACAGCAAAGGAGGCACTACCTCCCGGAGTTCGGAGGGACAAAAGTCAAATAAGGTGTTTCAAATGTCAAAAGCACGGACACTATAGGAATCAGTGTCCGTTTAAGGTACGGAAAATTTACGTTCGTAAATTACTGCATAGTCTTTCAAGTATGTTAATAATTTAGATAAATCTGTTGATTTTCTGATAAATTAGATCTGTTGCATAATCAACTTAGGGTATTGCATGATCAATTACAAAAGGTAGACAATGATAAATTACCAAAAATTAATTCTTTAATTGTCAATATCAATGCAATGATTTTTAAAATTAATTCTGATAATATTGAAGTCAATTCTGATAATATTGAAGTTAATTTTGATACTATTGAAATTAATTCTGATAATGTTGGAATTAATTATGAAAATGATACTGTAACTTATAATTCTAATAGTGTTATTGATAATGATGAGATAGAAATTAATAATTCTTTAATGTCTAATATTTCAGATAATATTGACAATATTCTTGAGGATAATAATGATATTTTTGAGAATATTAAAATTATTTCTGAGGATAATGAGGATATTTCTGAAAATAGTGGGGATGAAATCATTTTAGATAATCATTTAATTATTTTCTTGGATAATCCTGAAAACAATTATAAAACATTAACTAGTAGCTCTGAAAATTCCTCCACCTACTATGAAGATGTAGAAGGATATGATTTTGATAATGAGGATGAGGAGGAAATTGAATTTTCTAGAATCAAGGCCACAGTGAATCAAATTCACAAAAATTCAAACAAATCAGAATTGTTAGATAAACTTGAAAAATTAAATAAAGAAGAAATAGTAGATAAGCCAGAAATTTTTTAAATCATGAAAATGATGAAATTAAACCCAAAACTTTTAATTAACCCAGAAATTTTGAAACTTAAATCAAGTTAATTAATTTTTAACCTTAATTTAATCCTTAATTAATTTAATTTTAATTTAATTCTTAATTAATTTTAATTAATCCTAATTAATTTAATTTTAATTTAATTCTAATTAATCCTTAATTAATTTAACTATAATTAATCCTTAATTAATCTAACTTTAATTAATCCGTAATTAATTTAACGGTAATTAATCCTTAATTATTTTTTTAATCAATTTAATTCTAATTAATTCTTAAATAACTTAAACTCAAATTAAATAAAATCTTATCCAAACTGCAGCAATTAATAAAATTAAATATGTCAAAGTGGGTTGGCATATTCGCGGGTTTACACGACATGTATCAAATTGGGAATTTGATTCATTATTAGAAACTTAAGTAAAATAATTTCAATTGTTTATAACTGTCATGCTCATGCATTTGTTATATATATATATATAATATATATATATATATATATATATATATATATATATATTATATATATATATATATATATATGTCATGACATTCATGTTTAATTTTATGCATGATTTAGAACGGTTATAGGAAAAAGACTAATTGAAACTTGAACAACATAGTATTAGGTGGAGGTGAGATGATAGTACGTTAGGGAAACCCTTCTAATAAGGTCAAGTAAGGTAAGACATACCCTACTTGGTCTGTTTAGTCTGGTGGAACTAGCCGAAGCTACCAATTCAAAACCTAAGCTAGTTAGATCAAAATTTTTCAAGAAGTAATTTGAAAATAAATTTTCGATAAAAGGCTTTGTCAAGGAAAGGGTTGTTGCTCCAATAAGGCTACGGCCAAAGAAGGCCTCTGTGCCTCGCCAAGACCTGGAAGCCAATTATCGAAACTCAAATTCAATTTACTATTTGATAAATTTGAATCTAACATAAGTTTTAATTAAATCTTAGATTAAATTCAACAAAAAATTACTCAAGCATCTCACAATACACCCATAAGGCAACCATGCTTGTTTGTACTGAGACATCTAGAATAAGTGAGATGTTAAGGACTAATAAATTGAAAAATGGTTTTCCAAAATTCTTAGAATATTTTTCTAAAAATCTATTTTCAAAAAATAGTGCTTTAACATAATAATGTTTTTATGGATTTCATGCTTGTCTGATTGCTAATATATTATATGTTTTCAAAATTATATCTTTTTCAAAAATTTGTTTGACCTACACAATTAGACACAAGCCTTTTAGGTCAACACTAAAGTCCCTTAAGGCACTTAGATAAAGTCAAATGGTGTCGAGTACAGGGTGAGTGTTGTTATTCTTTCAAAAGTTTTTCAAAAACCTTATGCTTTCAAAATATATTATCATCTCAAAATAAGGTTTTCAAAACTTGGTTCAAAAACTTTGTTATATCACTATCTCTTTGAAAAATTATCATCATTTCAAAATGTTTTTTGAAAACTATGCTGAAAAAAATTCACTATCATCCCAAATTGTGTTTTCAAAAATTATCTCTTTGAAAATTACCATACTCAACATGTTATTCAAAACTATTCTTTTGATTTTGATAAACCCTAAAGACACAGAGGAAATGTTCTTGGTCTACAAGAACTCCTAAGATGTGCCAAATTTAGGGGGAGTCTAAGTCAAAAGAAAATTTTCTAACAAGTATTTTTTGAATTTTTTTTTGCAATTATTTATTTGAAATTATTAGATAATTCTTTTGGTCTGAACTAAACCCTAAAGACTCAGAGGAAGAGTACTTATAGTCAACAAACTTCCTAGGACTGGGTCAAGTTTAGGGGGAGGTCAAATTAAAAGAATTATTGAACATTTCAAAATAATATATTTTCGTGCACTGTATTTTCAATATTCTTTTGAAAACATAAGTAATTTTTCTTTCAAAATACTATCATTTTTATCACTTTCAAAATTTTTTTAAAATCTTTTTGGAATACTTTTAGAAATAATATTTACTCGAGTTTGGAGAATTTCCAGGATACTTAGGGAAATGTCGTCGTAGTTAACAAGGTTTCCTAAGATTGTGTCAGACTGGAAAAGAAACCAAGTCAAGTCAAATATTGTGTTTTCAAAAGTGCAAAATAATGTTTTCCAAAGTTCATAATATTTTTTTCAAAGTACTTATTTTTTTTCAAAAAATTCATAATATTTTTTCAAAGTACTTATATTTTTACAAAAAGTTCATAATATTTTTCAAAGTACTTATATTTTTTTAATTCATAATATTTTTCAAAAGTACTTGTATTTTTCAAAAATGCATATATTTCAAAAGTACTTATATTTTTCAAAAGTGCATAATATTTTTTTTTCAAAAGTACTAACATTTTTCAAAAAGTGCAGAATATTTTCCAAAGTACAAATTTTTTTGCAAAACATTTCCTTTCAAAGTACAAACGCACTATATTTCTCTAAGTGAATTTTTTTTTCTAAAGTGCATATTTCTTACATCATTTATGAGTGTAAGTTTTAAAAAATCTGTTGGTGGAGGAAGCACCATATCGAACTTTGTTTTGATATTGGCAAAGGGTTCAAAGTTAAGTATTGTTGGTGATCTAACAATGTTACTCAAGTGTGCAGGAAAAGTCCTAGCGAAGGGCTACTAGGCACATGGCGAAGGACTGCCAGGAAACAAAGTCCTAGCGAAGGACTGCTAGGCACCTAACGAAGGACTGCTAGGCAGCGAAACCCTAAGCCCTAGCGAAGGACTGCTAGGCACCTGGCGAAGGACTGTCAGGCGAAGGAATGTCAGGATACAAAGCCCTAGCGAAGGACTGCTAGGCACCTGACGAAGGACTGCTAGGATACAAAGCCCTAGCGAAGGACTGCTAGGCACCTGGCGAAGGAATGCCAGGATACAAAGACCTAGCGCAGGACTGCTAGGCACCAGGCGAAGGACAGCTTGGTATTGAAGACCTGGCGAAGGACAGCTAGGCACCTGGCGAAGGACTGCTGGGCAAAAGTCCAACCGGAGGAGCCGGTTGGCATCAGGTAAATTCTCCAAGAGGAGTAGGTGAGGACGCGTTCCCGACGAGGGAATAGTAGGCGTCGGTTCGACCTAGGGTTCCATTTTGGAGACCCAAAGTCAGAACCAAGACAGCTAAAGCTATATAAAACTAATATATTATTGCTCTATGTTATTTTGGACTAACCCTGGATGCAGGACCGAAGGAACGAGTGTCTGCAGCTCATAGAGCCTCAAAGGAGTGAGGCAGAAGCTGAGTAGGGCGCCCGGAGTGTCTCGGGCGCCCCCAAGGTCAATACAAAAGAAGGAGAGCAAGTGAACGCTTCAACAGCTCATGGGCGGGGCGCCCCCGTGTTCCCGGGCGCCCCCCATGCTCCTGAGCGCCCCGGATGGTCCGGGCGCCCCCAGATCAAGCTAACGAAGCGGAAGCCAGCGAAGCCAATGGATAAGAGTTGACCCGGTCAACCCGGGCGCCCCCAGCGTCCCGGGCGCCCCCGTCAAAACTTGATCCTGAGTTTGAAGGGATCAGAGCTGACCGAGAGGAACTCGGATCAGCTGACACGTGGGGGGGCGTCCCCGACGTTCCAGGCGCCCCCAGGGGCTATAAAAGGGCCCTCGACCCCAAGGCTCTGGACAATCAATTCTTCCAACGCATTCACACTCTTCTACTCCCGCGCTCTGCTCCGGAGACCTCCCGACTCGAGATACAAGCGCCGACGACGTCCCTCTGCTCAAAAAATACAATCTACACCGGCCGTCGGTAACGAAGAGCCACTTTTAAGTTTACTGTACCATTTCCTGTAATACATTTTGTAAACTGGTTTTGCGCACATATAGAATTGCTCGCAGTAAACGGTCAACGACTGTGGGCCTTAGAGTAGGAGCCGACCACGACTCCGAACCAAGTAAAACTGCTTGCGTCTTTGTGTTGTGATTTAATTTTCCGCTGCGTATGCTCTTATTTTTAATCCTAAAACGATTTACGATATTCACCCCCCTCTATCGTTTCTCTCGATCCAACAAAATCTTCCATTTGAAAATTCTTCTAAGGTAATATTCTTTCTAAGTGGAAAATTTTCTAATTTCAAAACATTTTCTGAAAGTTCAAAATATTTTACTACAAATACAAAATATTTTTCCGAATTGCACAATACTCTTCAAAGTGTAATTTTTTTTGGTGCTATTGAAGTGCATAGTGGTTCTTAACTAGATTTTCAAAGAATTATACTACGTACTTTCAAAAGGAAAAATAATTTTTCATTGTTGGTGCAAGTATTGTTGTTGATTTTTGATGTATGACAAAGGGGGAGAGTGTGCTTAAGATAGAAATTTTTAATTTTTTTCTTCCCAAATGATCAAAATAAAAATCAAAATGTTTTTTCAAAAGGGGAGAGTGAGCTTAAGTTAGAAATTTTTTCTTTCTCCCAAAGGATAGAGAGCTGAAGGATCAAAATGTGTTTTCAAAACTTAGATCATTTCTTTTCATTTTATCCCAAGGTTTAGAACTTAGCCCTTTAATCCAATCTAACTTAAGATATTGTCAAACTTCAAAAAGGGGGAGATTGTTGGTGCAAGAAGCATCAGTGATGTCCTCCTCTAAGTGTTTCAATGTTGGACAATATGCTTAAGTTAGTGATACATTGAACAAGGATGGGTTAGTCATGAAGGAGTAACAAAGTGAAGAAAAGTCCTAGTTAACCTAGGCACGAAGTCCGGGTTCGAAGAATTGGGCACTAAGTCCTGATAATGGATTGGCACTAAGTCCTGATAATAGATTGGGCACTAAGTCCTGGCCGAGGTTGGGCCCCTAAGACCTGATCGAGGGTTGGGCACTAAGTCCTGGTTCATGGAATTGGGCAACAAGTCCTGGCCGAGGGCTGGGCATCGAAGTCCTGGTTCGTGGAATTTGGCAATAAGTCCTGGTCATGGACTGGGCATGAAGTCCTGATCGTGAGATTGGGCAAAAGTCCTAGTGAGTAAAGTTGGGTAAAAGTCCAACCGGATTGGTCGGGTGGCAACCGTCTCCTGAGAGGAGTAGGCAAAAGGCGCGTTTGTTGGTGCCGGAAGCACCAAAGTCAAACCTATGTTTTGATAATGGCAAAGGGTTTAGAAGTTAAGGTTGTGTTATGATCTAACAATGCTAATCAAGTGTACAGTAAAGTCCTAGGTACACTAGGCAATAAGTCCTGGCCACGAGCTGGGCAACTAAGTCCTGACGTAAGGTTGGGTACTAAGACCTGGTGAGTGAAGCTGGGCACTAAGACCTGGTTGGGGTCTGGGCACCAAAGACCTGGTGAGTGAAACTAGGCACGAAAACCTGGTGAGTGAAACTGGGCACTAAGACCTGGTGAGTGAAGTTGGGCAATAGTCCAACCGGAGGAGCCGGTTAGCAAACAAGTAAATTCTCCCGAGAGGAGTAGGTGAGGACGTGTTCCCTGTAGGAGAGAACTTTTGGCGTCGATTCGACCTAGGGTTCCATTTGGGAAGCCCAAAGTCAAAACCAAGACAACTCAGGTTGTAAAACATGGTTTAATCTTATCATTATATGCTTCTTGTGTTTTGTAACTAACCCTGATTGTAGGAAAGAAGGATTGAAGGTTTTTGCATTCAGCGCCTTAATGGAGTGAGGAGCCTCTCTGGGCTAGGCGCTTGTGTTGAGACAGGCGCCCCAGCCAAAGTGGGATTCTAGCCATTAGAAGCAAACTGCCACGCAAACCTCAGGACCAAGTCATTGAGGCGCCTGTGTTAACATAGGCGCCCCAGTTAACTCAGGTGCCCCAGTTGAAGGGATAAGCGCTGGCCAAAGTCTGCGGATTGAGGTTCGTGCAGAGGAGGCCACGTGTCAGGCGCCCCCTTCAACACAGGCGCCCCTGTTAACACTATATAAAGGGGTTCACCCCCAAGGCTTCGATATCAATTGCTTCCGACACTTTCATTCAAGCACTACACTCTGACAAGCTCCGTACTCGCGACTTAAGCGCCAACGATGACCAGCTGCTCCAAACTTCCAACTTCTCTGGTCGTCGGTAAAAGTTCATTTTTTTAAGTGTTGTAATTCTTTTTAAATTCTATATTTTGTACTCAATTTGTAATCACTTTTACGAAAATATAGAATTGCCCATCGTAAATGGTCAAGGACCGTGAGCCATGGAGTAGGAGCCGGCTACGACTCCAAACCAAGTAAAAACAAAAAGTGTTAGCATTGGTTTTTTCTTTTTCCGCTGCGCAGTTACTCTCGTTATTTTCGAAAATTTAACGATCGATGTTCACCCCCCCCCCACCCCTCTATCGATTCAATTCGATCCCATAGCGTTCCCCCGGGATGGGAACATAGGCATCGGTTCGACCTAGGGTTTCGCGGGAAATCCAAAGTCAGAACCAATCGTTAAGGCTAAGATCATGTATGTGTTTGCTTTGTGTTTGTATATTTTGCAGGTACCTAGAATTGGAGGCAAAGCAAGCAAACAAATGCATAAAGAGGCTGAAACACTGCATCTTGGGCGTCACCATTGATACAGGCACCCCATTAACTCAGGCACCTAAATGAATCAGGCACCCAATAAGGCAATTTTTATCAGCTCACAAAGTTCGCGATTTGGATGAACTTTTGACCGCTTATGAGGCACCCCATAGCACCATGGGTGCCCTAGACAAGGCTATAAAAGGGGCTTCGACCCCTCAACTTAGAAAAACCATTGCAAGATCATTTTGAGCATTCCGAATAGAAGAAACACGCTAATGATGAAGCTCTACGACCAAGGAAGCTCTGGGAGGAAGTGCGCGGCACTTCGGAGTTCCAGATCGGCCGAGTCTTCAACTCTTTTGTTTGGTTTGAATTTACATTCTACTTTTATTTTCCGTAATCTTGTGATTGTAAATCATACACTGTATGATGGGTTTCTCCACCTCCGGAATGTTCGAAAAGAAAACCATTAGTGGACGGGCGTTCCCATGCTTAGGCCTTGGATGTATTGACCCTGGGGTTGGGAACCAAGTAAATCCTGTGTGTATAAGTGTCTTTCCTTTCTGTTCTTTAGTTTTTCCTTCAAAATTATTAAGTTGAATTTTGAAGATTATTAAGTTGAATTTTAAAAATTATAAGTTGAATTTTGAAGATTATTATCTTGAATTTTGAAAACTATTAAGTTGAATTTTGAAGATTATTAAGTTCAGTTTTGAAGATTATTAAGTTGAATTTTGAATATTTTTGATAATGTTAAGTTGAATTATGTAAATAGTAAGATAATTTTTTGAAAATATTAGGTTGAATTATTGAATTATTAAAAAATTAAGTTGAATTTTTGATGATGTTAAGTTAAATTTTTAAAAATATTAAGTTAAATTTTGAAGATATTTTGAAAATATTAAGTTAAAATTTTTGAAAATTATTAAGTCGAATTTTTTGAAAATATTAAGTTTGATTAAGTTGAATTTTTGAAAATATTAAGGTAAATTTTGAAAATATTAAGTTAAATTTTGAAAATATTAAATTGAATTTTTGAAAATATTAAGTTAAAATTTTGAAAATATTAATTTAAAATTTGAAAATATTTTAGAAATATTAAGTTAAAATTTTTTAAAATATTAAATTAAAATTTTTGAAAATATTAAGTTGAATTTTTGAAAATATTAAGTTAAAATTTTGAAAATATTAAATTGTGTTGGTGCAGCAGCACCTAAGTCAAACCTGGGTTTTGATAATGGCAAATATTTCAAAAGTTAAGATGTTGTGTTCTAACGAGTTCACTGAGTGTGCAGGAAGAAGTCCTAGGTACACTAGGAAAGAAGTCCTAACAAAGGGCTGGGCAAAGAAGTCCTGGTCAAGGGCTGGACACCGAAGACCTGACCGGAAGTTGGGCACGAAGACCTGGTCAGGTGGATTGGGCAAAAGTCCAACCGGAGGAGCCGGTTCGCAAAAGGTAAACTCTCTAAGAGGAGTAAGTGAGGACGCATTCCCCATCGAGGGAACAGTAGGCATAGGTTCGACCTAGGGTTCCATTTGGGAGACCTGAAGTCACAACTAAGACAGCTACGACTGTAAATATTGACTAACATTTTTACTTTGTTTGTTTTGGAACTAACATTGGTTGCAGGGACGGAAGGAGTGTGTTTCTGCAACTCAGAACACCCCAAAGGAAGGGGTAGGCAACTGGGCTAGCGCTCGGGAGGTCCCGGGCGCCCAAGGTGAAAAGCCAAAACAGCAAAGAAGCAAGAACTCTTCGAAACCACACTGGGCTAGTCGCCCGGGAGGTCCCGGGAGCCCAAGGTCAAAGCCAAAGCGACCATCGAAGCAAATCTGTCACGAAGCCATTGGACGAGGTCAACCTAGGCGTCCGAGAGGTCCCGGGTGCCTCAGTCAGACCAGGGGCCGAATCAAAGGGGATAAGCGCTGACCGAGCTGCGGATGGAGGTTCTCGCAGCTGAAGGCACGTGTCAGGCGCCCCCAGGAGCACTATAAAAGGGTGCTCGACCCCAAGGCTTCAGAATCACTACTTTCTAACGCTCCAAAGCTTTTCGTTCAAGTGCTACGCCCCGGCAAACTCCGAATTCGAGATCTCAGCGCCGATGACGTCCCTCTGCACCGAAATACCATCTACATCGGGTGTCAGTAACAAGAAGTGTAGCATTTCAATTTTCTGAAATACTGTTGTACTTAAATTTGTAAATCCCTTTTGCACGATTATAGTACTGCCCAAAGTAAACGGTTAAGGACCATGGGCCTTGGAGTAGGAGCCGACCGTGACTCCGAACCAAGTAAAAATCTACTTGTGTTCCTGTGTGATTTGTTTATTTCCGCTGCGTATTTGCTCTTTAGTTTATCCGAAAAGTTTTTGACAATATTGACCCCCCCCCTCTATTATTTTTCTCGATCCAATAAGTGGTATTAGAGCGGGTGGCTCAAATTTGGTACAACCACCAATTTGGTAGTTTTTCTGATTTTACAAAATTTTTAATTTCTTTTTCTTTCAAATTTTTCTCGTTAATCAAGGTTGGTGCAACACCACTCGATCGCTTTTTCTCAATTATTTTATTCCCGCATTACTAATCCAAGACCAAGTCTTGGGACAGAATTTCTCAGTTTTTTTTGTTATTTCAAAAATTTTAAATGGTCATGCAAGAGGGTTTCTGCACAGCCAGACTACCAATCTTCAGTGGAAAAGACTTCTCCTACTGGAAGAGTCGGATGGAAGTCCACCTGAAAACTCAGGTGGATATATGGATCATAATCCAATCTAGTTTGGAAATCCCCAAGAATGCTGAATGAGTGGCACAACATTACTCAGAATGGGACGCCTTGCTGAAGAAGAAGATCGAGGCTGATGCAAAGGCAACCCAGACACTCCAATGCGGATTAACCAAAGAAGAACTGAATCGAGTGGGACACTTCAACAACGCGAAGGAACTCTGGAGTAAGTTGATTGAATTGCACGAAGGTACCTCCGACACCAGAATCAGCAAGAGGGACCTACTGCTGAACAAATTGTACACAATTAAAATGAACGAAGGCGAGTCAGCAACCCATCTCCACGCCAGGATCCAGGAGCTGATGAACGGCCTGCACACAATCGGTCACAAGGTAGAAAATCGTGACCTTATCAGGTATACTCTAAACGCCTTCCCAAGAAATACTTTGTGGGCATCTATGGTAGATGCTTAAAAAGTTTCTAGGGACCTTTCCAAAATTAAATTAGATGAATTATTTTCTGAACTAGAATTACATGAGCAGACTAACTGTACTTTAGCCGAGAAAGGTATTACTTTTCTTGCAGGAAAACCCCAAGGAAAGGTGGCCAAGAAAAAGCCTCAACCTGCACCCGAGTCTGACTCAGACTCAGACTCTGAAGACAGCGAAGGGGATCGACCCAAGTTGGTTCGGCTAGCCCGGGACTACTATAAGGAGCTAAAGCATCGGACCAACAGAAGAAAAGCCAGCCGAAAGAAGGAAGATCCAGATGAACCCTCAACGTCTAAGACCAAATCAAACGTAACCTGCTACGAATGCAACAAGAAAGGACACTACAAATCGGAGTGCCTTAATCTGAAAGAAGCCAAGAAGACTCCAAGGAAGAAGGCCCTTCAAGCCACGTGGGACGAGTCTTCCTCCGAAGAAGAAGAGGAGGGCCCACAATCGAACCTGCTCGCCTTGACTGCTTCAGAAGACATCGACACCGGATCAGAATCAAAGCCGGACGATGGAAGGCTCACAATTTCGGAGGACGGCAAAATAACTGTAAGTGGTTATTCTAAAGTTGAATTATCAGAGTTAATTGCTTACCTATCTAGTAACTTGGCGAAAGCCAAAATCCAAGTCGAGTCCCTCCGACAGGAAGTAAAACTCTTAAAAGAGGAAGCTGACTCTAGATCTTTGACTGAGAAGGTTCAAGAAGGAACCTCTACTCAAGTTGAAAAGCTTGAGAAAGAGAACTCCTACTCAAGGTTCAAGAAGGAACCTCTACTCAAGAAGGAACCATGTTGGACCAAACCAGTATTGGATCCCCAAGGACAAGATTCATATCTTGCCTAATCATTACCGTGGCTCTAGTCCAGGGGGAGCCAACTTAAAAACAATTTTTATAGTTAGATAAATTCTTTTCTTACGTTAAAATTGCATGCTTGCTTGTTTATTTATTTTCTGTAAATTATCATGCTTAGACCTAGGATTGGTTAGATTAAGGACTAAAACGATTAACTGAAATTTGAACAACATAGTATTAGGTGGAGGTGAGATGATAGTATGTTAGGGAAACCTTTATGGTGGAACTAGCCGAAGCTACCGATCAAAGACCCAAACTAGTTAGACCAAAATCTTTCAAGGAGTAACTTGAAGATCGATTTTCAATAAAAGGCTTTGTCATGGAAAGGGTTGATGATCCAATAAGGCTACGGCCAAAGAAGGCCTAGTGCCTCGCCAAGACCTGGAAGCCGATTATTGAAAACCAAATTCACTTTACTATTGTCAGATTTGAATCTAACACAGATTTCAATTAATCTTAGATTCAACCATTATGTTCAAAAATAAATTTAAAGCATAATTAATTGTTTTAAAAATTAATTCAACTTTTCAAAATTAATCATGTTTTTCAAAATAAAATCGTTACTTCTACTAAAACCTGTCTCACAAAACCTATAAGGTTAACATGATTGATAACTCTAGATTGGGTGAGACAGACTAGGTTGTGAAAATCAATTTAAGCTATCCTTAATTCTAATTGGATCCAAATCAACAAATTCATTATGTGTAGGAACATAAAGATTTGGACCAATGGATGTTGGATAGCGGATGCTCTAGATACATGACTGGAGACAAATTGAAATTCACCAAACTCAAGTTCAAGAACCTAGGCTCAGTAGCATTTGGCAACAATGCTACACTCAAAGTCATTGGGTCAGGTAACATTGAACTCAAATCTGATTTCGTAATTAAAAAGGTACTCTTGGTTGAGAACTTTAAATTTAATTTGCTCAGTATAAGTCAATTATGTGATACTGGCTATGTAGTTACCTTTACCAACTCTGACTGCCTGATTAGAAATTTGCAAGACTCAGAAGTCATGCTTAAGGGCACTAGGAAAAATAACGTTTACACTATAAACCTACCCCTAGTACTTAAATACTTCTTAACTCAGTTAGAAGAATCAAACCTCTGGCATAGGAGATTAGGTCATACTAATCTAAGATTAATTTCAAAAATCACCCAACTTTGTCTAATTAAAGGAATACCAAAAATTAAGAACCATGAAAATTTGATATGTGAATCATGCAACCAAGGTAAACAAACCAGGTCTAATCACAAACAAATTCAATCAGACCTAACTCAAACCACACTTGAGCTCCTGCACTTGACCTATTTGATTCGCATGGAGCCAAGTCACTAAGCGAAAACCGGTATTGCATAGTAATTATAGACGATTACTCTAGGTTTACTTGGGTAAGGTTCCTAAAGACTAAGGATGAAACCCTAAACCTGTTTATTGATTTTTGTAAGATAGTTGAAAATCAAAATGATACCAAAATCAAAAGACTTAGGAGTGATCACGGGGGAGAGTTTGAGAATCAAAGGTTCGAGGAATTTTGTAGAATAAACGGGCATATTCACGAATTCTCATGTCCTAGAACCCCCCAGCAAAATGGGATATTGGAACGGAAAAATAGAACCCTACAGGAAGCCTCTAGGACTATGCTCAATGAATTCAATCTAGCTAATCAATTTTGGGCAGAAGCAATTAGTACGGCTTGCTATATCTAAAATAGGGTCCTAATCAACAAACGACATAATAAAACTCCACTACAACAAATATGTCTTTTCGCAACGCGCAATAATTGTATCCGCAGCGCGCATTGAATGCTGCATAACTCCAAGTTGTTAAAAGTCACAACATTTCGACAGCGTGCATCTGCGCGCTGCGGATAAGTTGCATCCACAGCGCGCGGCTACACGCTGTGGATAAATGTATCCGCAGCACACGAATATACATTGCAGAAAATTACATCCGCAGCGAGTAGCTGCGCACTGCGGATATGTGCATCCGCAAATAAGCACAGTGCGCGGCCAACCACTGCTAATGTACATACCCGCAGTGTATATTTATACGCTACGGATACTAATATATTCAATATAATTATAATCCACATATACCCATCTTACACAATTTGATAATATAATAATTAACAACATCCAAAACTAAAACATTTATATCACAATTAATCATCAATACCACACTTTACCAAAATAGCGTTTCACTTACTTGCAAAAACCATTACAAATTAGTCATAAGTCTAAAATAACTGAGTAGCAAAAAAAATTACAAACTAGTCATAAGTCTAAAGTAACTCAGTCAAAAATTATAAACTTAGATAACCAAACAACTGTACTTCCTATTGCATCTTCAAGAAACAATATTTCATCATGTGGTCGAATGAGGTCCAGCTTGTTCACAAACACCCTATCAATCCAAACTTTCCAACAAGCTCCACCAAGAGGAACGTGATGCACTTTTACTTTAGGATCTGTGGATGCAATTCGACCTTCTGCAACAACTCCGTCAATACTCCAATGAAGCAGCTTACATTTAGTATTATCAATGATATCTTCACGACTCAAGTTCTTTTTTAACTGTATAATAAAAAAAATTTGTAAGTTATAGCGGCATGAACTTGATAATAAAATTATACTGCTGCATTGAAGTGTAAAATTATAACGGCATGAACTCGCATTAAAATTATACTGTAAAATTATAGCAACTTAATCCAACAACAAAAACAAGCCCCTTATCAACTAAAATGAATTAAATGCAACATAAAAACATTCATATGCTCTTCCTACCAACAAACTTAAGCACCAAATTTTCTCATAAGTCCCTACATTTAAGTACAGACAAGGAACACGAATGATGTTCATAAATCTAAGTTGGCAACCTAAGGGAATCTATGATATTGATTATCTAAGGTATTTCAAATTAGTTAAAATCTAAGTTGGCAACCTAAGGGAATCTATGATATTGATTATCTTGGCACTTTTTTCTCCTATAACAAAGATTGACAACAATGTTCCAATAGTTAATCTGCTATAAAGAAATAGAATAATATTTACTGGAAAGAATGACTTACAGCATCTAGATCAACAATGGCAGTTGAAACTTCAACATCATTCAAGGAAAATTGAGACCCTTGAGCAACAATGTCACCGTTTAAAGCAATACAAGAACATCCATCTGTTAGAAGAAGATGCTAAATGAAAAAAGAGGATTGAGTGTAATTCGCTGTTGTAGAGCAAAAAGTTCCACACCAAAAAAACCAAGAACAAAATCAAATTGTAAGAAAACATTGATCAAATCAAACTACGATCTGCAATGATGTGTAGACAGAACATGAAATATTAAAAGGTGGAGAAATTGTGAGTGAATAGGCAAACTATTCTCTCTAAGTATAAGAAAAATATATAATGCTTTAGAAAGTGGCATTCCTCACTGAAATATAAATAAACCAATAAGCTAAATGGGAAAAAGGTAACCACAAACCTCTGGCAAAACCATCTAATCTTTTTCTAAGTTATTGCTTGATAAAGTCAATTAAAATAGCAGCAAGTAGAAAAACAATGATTAATGAACTATAAGATACATAGTAATTCGCAAGTAAATTGGTCCGTATATCATAGTGCAATTATTTGGAGAACCACGCCCTCCTTACGAGCAGGAGGGTTCCATGGCTAGAAGATCATTTTAAAATTATTTGAGCTATCATTTGATTGAGCTAGAATCCTGATTGTCATATTTCGGGCACACAATTATTTTTCCAAGTTTTATTGGCATAAGCCAACTCAACATGAGTAGGTTCAATATTATATACAAGTGCCAAGCTTTGACACTGAAAAAGTCATAACAAAAATGATATTCAATTAAAAGAAAATCAACACAATCTGTGTCTTCAATCACCATTGTCTCTGCCTTCATGAAATACACAGATAGTCATCCATGTGAACTGACAGAAGAGAGCCCATAGATAATATCAAAAGAAAATCAAAGTATCATGTAGTTAAGTAGTCAAATTATAGTAGTGTTGATGTAGTCTGGCCCTGATTGTTGTTTTGGTGTTGACACCGATTTTAGTTTAGGTTGATTATGATTCTGATTATGATGATGATTAAGTCCTGATCAGTGATTAGGCACGGGTTGATTGAAATCCTAACCTGGAGGGTTAGGTGTGAGAAATCCCGGTGAGTGAAGTCGGGTCCTGGTGAGTGAAGCCAGGTGTTGGAAATCCCCGTGAGTGAAGCCAGGTGTTGGAAATCCCGGTGAGTGAAGCCGGGTCCTGGTGAGTGAAGCCAGGTGTTGAAAAGTCCTTTGTGAAAAGTCCTAGCTTGGAGGGCTAGGTGAAAAGACCTAACTTGGAGGGTTAGGTAAAAGTCCCATCTTGGAGAGTTAGGTGAAAAAGTCTTGGCTTGGAGGGTCAGGTCCTAGCTTGGAGGGCTAGGTTTGGAAAAGTCCTAATCCGGAAGAGTTTGGTGAAAAGTCCTAGCTTGGAGGGCTAGGTGAAAAGTCCTAACTTGGAGGGTTAGGTGCAAATTCCCAACTTGGAGGGTTAGGTGAAAAATCCTTAGCTTGGAGGGCTAAGGTGGATGAAACCCTAGCTTGGAGGGCTAGGTTGGAGCCCCTGGATCGGTCTGGTGATCGATCAGGGAGTTGGCACGGTGCTCCTTCGTGACCGATCCAGCGATGACTGATCGGTCTGGTGACCGATCAGGGAGTATGCGTTTCACTCACTGAACGGCTCTTGATCGGTCCGGTGACTGATCAGGGAGCACTCAGTGAGTTGAGTTCCCCTACTGATCAGGTTCTGAACGGTCTGGTGACCGATCAAAGACTTAGGATTTAATCAGACCTGGACCGATCAGGATGGAGCCTGATTAGTCTGGGAGTGGCTGATTGGTCTGGTGACCGATCAGGCTGGAGCCTGATTGGTCTGGTGACCGATCTGGAGTGTGCAGCAGATTGCTAGATTGGTCTGGGGACCAATCAGGAATATGCAGAAGACTGCTGGATCGGTCTGGTGACCGATCAGGCTCCTCCCTGATCGGTCTGGTGACCGATCAGGAGCAGAACTTTAATTCAAATAAGCTGTCAGAAGCTCTGATCGCGTCTGTTTTCACTGCCGATTCTCTGCTACTTGTTGATTTCTTTTTGATATGCATTGCTAAGCCTCTGTTGGAGTGTGCAGGTGATAGCAGGTGATTCAAACACTCAAGGAGGGTCAATGGGAGGCTTTCCTTGGAGTAGGTTTGTTTGTTTCTTCTTCCCAGGTTTCAACGGCAACTGGAGCAGCTGGCGACTGACGGAGACTCAGCTGGAGAGGAGGTCTTCAGTGGACTGAGTGCTCAGGAAGGTCAGTGGGTTCAGGCTGGCTCAGTGGATGCTGATGAAGCTTGCGATGGTGAGAGGGAGCTTAAGAGACGAAGCTGGAAGCAGAGGAGCTGAGGCGACAAGACAGAAACTTGGGAAGTTTGGCTGGGCTGTGTTCGTGCTCTCTATTGCTTTGTGCTTGAGCGATCTTGTTACATTTTTGTGAGCTTGTCTTCTCGAGTGTCTCTGTGCTTAACTTGTATCTTCTTGAGATCACTTGTGGAGAGGTTTCTCCACCGAGAAGGAGGCTGCTACTATCCGGAGTTCATCGGGGCTTGATCTGCCGACGATCAAGGGATCGCCCACCTCACGGGCACGCCAAGGAGTAGGAGCAAGTTATCCCCGAACCTTGTATATCGAGGTGTTAGCATCGGTTTGCTTTCCCTTTGTGTTTTGCTTGCTATTCTTTATTTCTGCTTCTGTGTTTTTGTTTCCGCTGCTACTAATCTGATCACGCAGAAGTATCAAAGAGCAAGAAATTGTGTCTGGCTATATTCACCCCCCCTCTCTAGCCATCCGAGTTCCAACAAGTGGTATCAGTGCTTGGGGCTCTGTTCACGGCTTAACATCCGAGAGCTTACAACGAGATGGCTGGAAGAGAAGGATTGAGCACAAACCGACCTCCATTCCTCGACGGCACTGATTTTTCATATTGGATGTCAAGAATGGAGTTTTACTTAAAGACAAATATGAGTTTGTGGTTCGCTGTCAAGGAGGGGTTTTCCCTTCCAAAGGATAATGAAGGAAAGGAGCTTGAGTTTTCCAAGTGGTCGGCTGAGCAAATCCGGAAGGGTGAAGCAAATGCCAAAGCTGTAGTCACCTTACAATGTGGGATGACCAAAGAGCAATTGATCAAGATTGGTCCCTTCACCTCTGCCAGAGACTTGTGGAACAAACTCATTGAGCTCCATGAGGGAACTCAAGATACACGGATAGTCAAGAAGGACCTCCTTCTCAGCCAACTCCAGAACTTGACAATGAGAGAAAACGAAACTGTAAGTATGCTTCATTGTCAGTTCAAAGAAATCATCAATGGCTTGCATTCCATCAATGAAAAGGTGGAAAACCGAGACTTAGTGAGGTACATTCTAAAAGCATTTCCTAGGAATGCCTTGTGGTCATCTATGGTGGATGCCTACAAGGTATCCAAGGATCTTTCAATCATTAAGTTAGAAGATCTATTTTGTGAAATGGAGTTGCATGAGATCTCTAACAAAAGTCCAAAGGAGAAAGGTATTGCTTTAGTGGCAGGTGACAACAAGAAGAAGAAGGAAAAAGAGGAGGAGGACATCCACTGTCACGTGGCTTTAGTGGCACTAGAGGAGTCAAAGGAGGAAAGTGATAATGAATCAAGTAGCTCCTCAACCGCGCCTTCATCATCTTCGGATGATGAAGAGGTAATTTCTCCCGAGTTAGATAAGTGCTATAGAGCTATCGCATGTTTAACCAAATTGTTAAAGAAATCTAAGAATAAGGTTAAGTCATTGAAGTTGGAAGTAAAAGAATTAAAATCCTCTAAGGTTGAGGATATTAGTGACTTCCATAATGAATCCCTTGAGAATGAGAATAAGATCTTAAAGGGTGAAATTGAAAATCTCAAGATTGTTCTTGAAAAATTTTCAACAGGCTCCAAAACTCTAGACATGATCTTAAACTCCCAAAGGGCGGTTTACAACAAGGCCGGTATAGGTTACCGACCTAAAGAACCGACCTTTGTGTCATTAATGTCTAGAGCACATTTTAGATCATCAAATGTTCCTAGGGTTAAAAAGAAAATGACTAAGGCATGGGTGCCAAAGTCTTTGATTGAAGGTTCTTTAGGTCCCAAAATTTGAGTACCTAAAACCTCTATCTTTAGAATTGTATAAGTATTATTTGAGGGGGAGCATCTATCAACATGGGAGGTTTATATTTGGTGCTCCAAACCCATGACCAAAGGCAAAATTGCCATTCACATGGATGGTTATGGAAAATTCAAATTAAATGCTTTGAGCTCCATTGTTTTAGATCTTATGACAATATAATTCCTTGGCTAGTGATTTTTATAGTATTCATGTGTTAAAATACTTAGTCATGGTATAATCTACTTTAGTGTTTAAGTTCTTCCATGATCAAGTATGTCATGATTTTCTTGTATGTATTATGCCAACATGAAGAACACATGGTTTGTGAAAATCACTATGAAAATCTCACAATACATGATTAGACAAAGAACATGAGTTTAAGGCCTAGGCTTAAGCCTTTCTTATTATTTTGGAGATGAATCTAGATGAGTATGCCATGACTTTGATGTTTGGATGATTAACATTAATCTATCACATGCCCATTTTGATTAAGAACAATATGAACACATAGCTTAAATTGATCATGATGTGAAATAAGCATGTTTTGGAATGTTGATCATCCATTGGAATTGGCACAAACCTAATTTTGGTTAAGAACAACATGATCACATAGGTTATGATATTTTAAGTTCCATGACTTGTTTGATTTCCCACTGATCATGCTTTGATATAAACCTGTGTTTAGGACTCAAGTTCATACTTAGAGCATATTTATCAAAATTGATACAAACATGTGTTGTTTCTCCTCATAGAAACTCTTAATTCTTGATATGGAATAACACTTGGTTAAGGGACCCCATGTTTGGAACCAAAGTAATTAAAATCAATTGAATTAGGGGTTTGGGAATGGCTAAGAATTGAAACAAACCTGATTTCAGAATTGCTGAAATTGGTTTCTGAAATATGAAATTGAAAAACCTTCTGTCTGAACCCAGATCGGTCCACCGACCGATCAGGGATCCCTCTGATCAGTCCGGTGACCGATCAGATCAACACTGATCAGTAAGTTCCATGATTGGGTCAAAACTCCTCAGTCTGATCTCCTCTCATCGAATTGTATCAGTTTAATGATCATACTACAAACAAACATGATACAATCCATTTACAATTGAAACATATTTGATCACCCATTGGTACAAACCTAGTACTAAGGGAGCACAAAATTGTTCAAGTGATACAAACTTGGTACTTAATAGTGATTTGATACAAACCTATGTTGGAATGTTCAAATTCATAAGAAAGGGTTTGTTAAGTCATGACTCTTGTTCCTAATGTCGTGTTTCAGAAATTTTTCTGAAATGACGAATATCAATAGAGTCTACATTCCTGTTGTGGAATGCCAATTGTTAATGTAGTCTGATCAGAAATGTATCAGAGTTTCAGGAATTTTTCTGAAATTTGATCGCTCCCTAGACTAACAAGAAATATGTCTGTATCAAATAATCAACGAACCTGATCGGTCACGGAGACCAATCAGGATTATGTGTCCGATACAGCTGCATTCCTTACTTGTCATATGAAACATATACATGTTTGACCATGATATATTTGTGTATATGTTTTCATGTGTAATTCACACTTATTGACGTATGATGCATATACATTGTTGCCATGATACATTTGTGGTATATACCTCTTATATGCAATTCAAAAATTATCCTTTGATTATTTTGGATTTTGAGGGGAGACCCTTGATTGAGGGGGAGTTGTGTTCAAACTTAATAAACATACCCTTTTCGATGTTTGACAAAGGGGGAGAGAATGACTGATTAAGTTTATGGTTATTATAGGGGAAGGATCATGATTCCCTTATGAGGATTGAATTGATTGATACCTAAACTTAAATCAGGTTGTCAAACAACAAAAAGGAGGAGATTGTTGATGCAGTCTGGCCTTGATTGTTGTTTTGGTGTTGACACCAATTTTAGTTTAGGTTGATTATGATTCTGATTATGATGATGATTAAGTCCTGATCAGTGATTAGGCACGGGTTGATTGAAATCCTAACCTGGAGGGTTAGGTGTGAGAAATCCCGGTGAGTGAAGCCGGGTCTTGGTGAGTGAAGCCAGGTGTTAGAAATCCCGGTGAGTGAAGCCGGGTCCTGGTGAGTGAAGCCGGGTCCTGGTGAGTGAAGCCAGGTGTTGAAAATCCCGGTGAGTGAAGCCAGGTGTTGGAAATCCCGATGAGTGAAGCTGGGTCCTGGTGAGTGAAGCCAGGTGTTGAAAAGTCCTAATTCGGAAGAGGTGGGTGAAAAGTCCTAGCTTGGAGGGCTAGGTGAAAAGTCCTAACTTGGAGGGTTAGGTGAAAAGTCCCATCTTAGAGAGTTAGGTGAAAAAGTCTTGGCATGGAGGGTCAGGTCCTAGCTTGGAGGGCTAGGTTTGGAAATGTCCTAATCCGGAAGAGTTGGGTGAAAAGTCCTAGCTTGGAGGGCTAGGTGAAAAGTCCTAACTTGGAGGGTTAGGTGCAAATTCCCAACTTGGAGGGTTAGGTGAAAAATCATTAGCTTGGAGGGCTAAGGTGGATGAAACCCTAGCTTGGAGGGCTAGGTTGGAGCCCCTGGATCGATCTGGTGATCGATCAGGGAGTTGGCACGGTGCTCCTTCGTGGATCGGTCTGGTGACCGATTAGGGAGTATGCGTTTCACTCACTGAACGACTCTTGATCGGTCCGGTGACTGATCAGGGAGCACTCAGTGAGTTGAGTTCCCCTACTGATCAGGTTCTGAACGGTCTGGTGACCAATCAAAGATTTAGGATTTAATCAGACCTGGACCGATCAGGATGGAGCCTGATTGGTCTGGGAGTGGCCTGATTGGTCTGGTGACCGATCAGGCTGGAGCCTGATTGGTCTAGTGACCGATCTGGAGTGTGCAGCAGATTGCTGGATTGGTCTGGGGACCAATCAGGAGTATGCAGAAGACTGCTGGATCGGTCCGGTGACCGATCAGGAGCAGAACTTTAATTCAAATAAGCTGTTAGAAGCTCTGATCGCGTCTGTTTTCACTGCCGATTCTCTGCTACTTGTTGATTTCTTTTTGATATGCATTGCTAAGCCTCTGTTGGAGTGTGCAGGTGATAGCAGGTGATTCAAACACTCAAGGAGGGTCAATGGGAGGCTTTCTTTGGAGCAGGTTTGTTTGTTTCTTCTTCCCAGGTTTCAACGGCAACTGGAGCAGCTGGCGACTGACGGAGACTCAGCTGGAGAGGAGGTCTTCAGTGGACTGAGTGCTCAGGAAGGTCAGTGGGTTCAGGTTGGCTCAGTGGATGCTGATGAAGCTTGCGATGGTGAGAGGGAGCTTAAGAGACGAAGCTGGAAGCAGAGGAGCTGAGGCGAACAAGACAGAATCTTGGGAAGTTTGGCTGGGCTGTGTTCGTGCTCTTTGTTGCTTTGTGCTTGAGCGATCTTGTTACATTTTTGTGAGCTTGTCTTCTCGAGTGTCTCTGTGCTTAACTTGTATCTTCTTGAGATCACTTGTGGAGAGGTTTCTCCACCGAAAAGGAGGCTGCTACTATCCGGAGTTCACCGGGGCTTGATCTGCCGACGATCAAGGGATCGCCCACCTCACGGGCACGCCAAGGAGTAGGGGCAAGTTATCCCTGAACCTTGTATATCGAGGTGTTAGCGTCGGTTTGCTTTCCCTTTGTGTTTTGCTTGCTATTCTTTATTTCTGCTTCTGTGTTTTTGCTTCCGCTGCTACTAATCTGATCACGCAGAAGTATCAAAGAGCAAGAAATTGTGTCTGGCTATATTCACCCCCCCTGTCTCTAGCCATCCGAGTTCCAACAAGTAGGTCAATTGATAACACGGTCAAAATTAGTAACCAACTCTACCCCCACCTGCCATATCCAAGCTAATAAATAAATCTATGAACAACCTTACCAAGTTCCAAATCCTCATCGTATAGTAATGTTCTTTGCAGTTAGTAGTTCAAGTATTCCTAAAGCTAATGACACTGACATTGATTGACTGCTATGGATGAGAATAGGAGATAACACCATTTCTAGTCAATATTTTAGATTACATTGTTGTTCTTCACTTCCTTGACTATTCCTGGTTAATATTTTAGTTTACTTTGTTGTTCTTCCCTTCCTCTTTTTTTCCTTTGTCAACCACTAGAATGTTAGCATTCTGCATCCATCAGAAAAATGCTGAAGGATGTAAATCTGTGCATAGATCCAGTTTAGGACATAGTAAAAGCAGATACCAAAAAAAATTTATTAAGTAATTTTAACAAACAACATCACCAGAAAAAACAGGGAATAGAGAAATTAGATATCAGGAAGATATCACACACCATAATAAAGGCGACCACCATCACATCCTTGGTGATTACTGTACACATAAACACCTCCATAAAAACGAGTTGCATTTCTTATTGCATCCATTCGAAGATTAAGCTTTCTTAGTTGATGGTGGCTTCCACTAGCATTAGTAAAAATTTCAACACCATTCAATGCTAATGCAATTCGAGGACCATTAGCCGTAAAAAGTTCTTCACATGTTTCAGCAGCAATAGATCTGATAAAAAACCATGACAGAAACTAAACAATTTAGCAGTAAGCAGTTGTCTGGTAGATTATATTTTGTATGACCAAAATGGTTTCATTACTACTGATTTCATCTAAAAAGCACTGTCTTGTGAGATACAGGCTCAAACGATCAGTTTGACTGAGAATATTTAAAGCCAAAAAAGTCAAACCAGATTGTAGTCTGAACAGAGAATTACTTCCCACTAACAAGCTCGACAACATAATAGTTGGTTAAATAATGGTATTTTTGACAACAAATACACACCAAACCAAAATCTGGTATCATATGTGTAGTAACCTAAAATAACATATTGGACCAAAGAAAACAATGCAAAAAACATGTTTAGTAACTCTTAACAGGAAATAAGGATGGCAATGAACACCCAGTAATCACCAATAATCAGATATCCAGCACCCAACTCATTTAAGTCAATTTAGGTATCCAATTATACTTGTAATAAAATACATAAAATAGAAGTTACAATCCATTGCTAAAAACAATGTACTAAAGGTGAATGATATGTATACATAAAGAAATAGCTATGCACATCTAATTGTTAAATTTCAACATAGTTAACAAACTATTTTAATAACTACCAAACAAAGCAATTTTAAAACAAGAAGGAAGGAACTTCCTAAAGTACTTATGAAATAAGTTTCAATTACATAGTGAAGATCAACAACTGCAAAAGATGTATCAACTACAAAAGAGGTATCAACTACAAAGTTTCAATCTCTCCTTGGGTTCGGCTAATAAATCTGTCTAGCAGTTACTCTTAAGAATAATTCACCTGACCCGGAAGGGTATTATCTTTCTTTCTTTGTTGTGCCGTACTTGAAGTAAATAACTCAAACAAATTATACTCCCCTATTTGCAAGTCCTCTAAAAATGATCATGGCATCATTGTTCAATGCTCAGAAGGTCAACGCACAACAAGCCAATTAATTAAACCTTATTTTTCCTGGGCCTATTTACGGTGTGCCTAAGCTTGAGCATTGGCGTGGCCTGTGCCAATACTGAAGGAAAGATTGTGCTTGAGGCATTGATTTTAACTTCCGTTGTTGTTTCATCCTTGACTGGATATACATTCTGGGCATCTGCAATACTGAAGAAAAGGTCCGATAACTAGAAAGAAACAAGTGGTAAGAAACTTTTTACAAGAGTCTTGACGGGATTGCAACCCTCGTTTGTGTCTGCTAAAGAATTTGCTTGTTGTGTTATGGAGTCTTACCCTAACTCCTTTACCTTATACATGGGTGCGTAATTGATGTATTAATTAAACCTTATTTTTCCAAATAGCATACA
Source organism: Boesenbergia rotunda (assembly GCA_024364735.1). NCBI lineage: Eukaryota > Viridiplantae > Streptophyta > Magnoliopsida > Zingiberales > Zingiberaceae > Boesenbergia > Boesenbergia rotunda. The sequence goes on along the minus strand of JAGFNQ010003800.1, from coordinate 15,509 downwards.
TCCAAGAAAATTTAGGGCACTTAGGGTTGAAAGGGGCAAACTTAAGAAGAAGAAGCTACCGTGAGCAACCGAGGCGAGCAAACCAGACGAGCAAGCGAGGAGGCGGCGTCTATGAGGAGGAGCCGGAGATGAAGGCGCTGAAGAGGCAATGAGGAGGCGGAGAGTCGAGCAGCTAGGAGGAGGCGAAGGGTTGAGCGATGAGAAGCGGCGAGGAGGCGGTGGAAACTCAAGCGATGAGGAGAGGCGCGTGCCAGGGTTTTGGGAAAGAAAGAATCGCGCGTGAGGTTTTGGGAAAGGAAGAAGCGCGCGGTGTCGGCGATATGTTGGTATCGGGAGGGTTCCGGGAAAAATTAGGTATAAGGAAAAAATAAAGAAAAAGTGAAAATAAGGAAAATAAAAAAATAAGGAAAATAATAAAATGATTATTTGTAGTTTTATTTGTAATGTATCATATATAATAAATAGAAGCATTAACAGCGTACCAATTTTTTGCATGCTATCGTTGTTATTATTTATTCGCAGCTTACGTTAATATGCTGTTAATAATAATATTAACAGCGTGCTTTTAATGTACGCTATTGATGCTTCTCTTTTTTAAAAAATTTATGGTATTAACAGCGCACATCAATATGCATGCTGTTAATAATACTATTAACAGCGTGCTTTTAATGTGCGCTGTTAATAACGCGCTGCGGAAAAGTAATTTTCTTGTAGTGCTCCCTATGAATTATATTATCATAGACTTCCAAACCTACACTACCTAAGGGTCTTTGGGTGCAAAGTCCATATCCTAAACACCAAGGACTACCTAGGGAAATTCTAGTCTAAGTCAACCCCTGGAATATTTTTATGATATTCAACAGCAAGTAGGGCCTATAGGGTCTACAATAAACAAACTAACAAAATTGAAAAAACAACAAATCTAATATTTGATGAAGAAACTAATTCAAAATCTGATGATCCAAATCTAAATCCATCAAATATTGATCATGAAGATAATGAACAAACTATTGTACCATCAATTGAACCACTAGTTGAACCTCTAAATAAACTGACTATTGAACCAACTACTGAGTCAATTGAACCAATAATTGAACCAACCCAAGTAATTGAACCAAATACTGAACCGAACCGTCCAGCGGGACCTAAGGCTGAACCAAGTAATAGAAGAACTAAGAATCCCAGACTCAGTCACCCAACTGATCAAATTGTGGGTGATCCAATCTTAGGAGTCAGAACTAGGTCTTCCTATAGAAATCATAGTCAGATCGCACTGATCTCAAAAATTAAACCTAAGACTATAGAGGAAGCCTTACCTGATCCTGATTGGATCATTGTAATGCAAGATGAGTTTGCCCAATTTGAAAGGAACTAAGTCTGGGAACTAGTACCTAAACCTGAGGGCAAATCCATTATTGATAGTATGTGGGTATTTAGGAAAAAGCTAAATGACAAGGGGAAATAGTTAAAAATAAAGTCCGCTTAGTAGCTAAATAGTTCAGTCAAGTCGAAGGGTTAGACTATGACGAAACCTATGCCCCAGTAGCCAAACTTGAGTCTATTAGAATGTTGCTAGCCTTTGCAACCCATAAAGGATTTAAACTCTACCAAATGAATGTAAAGTTATCCTTTCTGAATGGGTTTATTAGAGAAGAAGTCTATGTGGGACAACACCCCAGTTTTGAGGACTTAAAAAACCTGACCATGTTTACAAACTCAATAAGACTCTGTATGGACTAAAACAAGCCCCTAGGGCATGGTATGAACGCCTATCAACCTACCTCATTTCTAAGAAATTTAACCAAGGACAAATTGACTCAACTCTTTTTGTTAAGACCTTAGAAAGGGACATTTTTATTGCCCAAATCTATGTTGACAATATAATTTTTGGATTCACCAACTCAAACTTCTTAAAAGAATTTGTAAAAATAATGAAAAACGAATTCGAAATGAGCTTAGTTGGTGAGCTAAACTTCTTTTTAGGATTACAAATTAAGCAAACTAGGGATGAAAATTATGTCCATCAATCCAAATATGCTAAGGAGTTAATAAAGAAATTTAAAATGGATAACTCCAAAAGCATAAGTACCCCTATGGCCACAAATATAAAAATAGATAGTGATCCTGATGGTAAACCTGTAGACCTTAAACTATATCGAAGTATGATTGGTAGTCTAATCTACCTTACAGCCAGCAGACCTGATATCCTTTTTACTGTAGGGATGTGTGCTAGATACCAAACCTGTGCTAAGGAAACGCACTTAGCAGCCCTAAAAAGAATATTTAGATACATCAAGGGCACCCTAAATGTAGGGATTTGGTATCCTAGGACCTCAACTTTTTACTTATCAGGATACTCAGGTTTTGACTATGCTGGATGCAAACTAGATAGAAAAAGTAGATATGGAAGCTGCCAACTTTTAGGAAATAGTCTAGTCGGTTGGTGCAGCAGAAAGCAACACTGCGTAGCTCTATCTACAACCGAAGCTGAGTATGTTGCTTTAGGAGAGTGTGTAGCACAACTCTTATGGAGATGCACACGCTTAAGGACTTCCAGCTTGATTACACCAAACCCAAGTCTACATTGATAACATAAGTTCAATTAATCTTACTAAGAACCCAATCCAACACTCTAGAACTAAACATATAGAGGTTAAACATCACTTCGTAAGAGATCATGTAGCCAGGGGTGAGATAGTCCTTAAGCATGTAGACTCAAAATCTAACTTAGCTGATATCTTCACCAAACCCTTACCTGAGTCTGAGTTCAGCACAGTAAGAAGGCAGTTAGGGTTATGCTTGGTAGAATAGGACTGCTCTACTTATGTTTCTTTTCAAAAACTGTTTTATTTCTTATTTAATTTGAAAAATCATTTCTTTTTAAATTTAAAATGATTTTCCGACTTAGTTTTTTTTTCAAGACTTACCCCCTTCAAAACTAGGGCTTTTTCGCAAATGGACTTAGCTTAGGTCCTAACCCTAGAACTTCATGCACCTATAATCTAGAAGCCAGCATCTCACAAGCACCTTAGGATACTTTTGATTGATAACCTAGACTGGGTTGAGATGCTTAGGTCTATGCCTTGATTCAAGATGCTTTAAGTTAGTGCATCTGTAGTAATTGGGGCAATAAATACCAATTAAACAGTAATCAGGTTAAGTGTCAAGCTTCGAAAATCTAACTTGATCAGATCACATAACTTGACTAACCCTAGCAAAAGTTACTGTTTATAACAGTTAGTAAGTAGCTAATTGGGCAAGATAGGACCTGAAAGAGAAATGTTAAATTGATTTGGTCCAGTTTATACTTAGAATTGGTTCAGTACAGCACCTTACTTCTATTACTCAGCCTTTTTTGCTATATTTTTTTTTTGATATATGCCAAAGGGGGAGATATTGGAACGGAGAGAAAAGAACGTTTTAAAATTTAATTTTTTTTTTTCAAATTAAAATTCTTTTTCAAAACTTTTATCTCCTTTTTCAAAAAGTAAAGTAATTCAAAATCATTTTGGAAAAATTTTCTAAGTGTTATAAATTCAAAATTTTGCTTGAAAATTTTTTCTAAGTATTAAAACTGCTGGAAAATTTTCTAAGTGTTAACTTCAAAATTAGTTTAGAAAATTTTCTAAAATGCAAAAACTAAGTGTTTTGAAAATTCTTCTAAGTACTCAAAATTGTTTTCGAAATTATTTTAAGTACTTAACTCAAAATTGTTTTAAAAAATATTCTAAGTACTTACTCTAAAAATCTTCTAATGGAATATTTTCTAAGTGTTAACTTCAAAATTCTCTTGAAAATTTTCTAAGTGCTAAAGCTAAATGTGTTGAAAAATTTTCTAAGTGCCCAACTCAAATATTTTGGAAATTTTTTTTCTAAACTTAAAAATCTCTTTTTGATAATTTTCTAAGTATTGAAAACCTGAAAAGCTTTTCAAATTTAGAATCAAAGACTTAGAAACTTTTTTCAAAATCCCAACGAATTTTTGAAAAACTCAGGGGGAGATTTCTTCTAGGGGAGGAAATTAAATCTGGTACGTTACCTATTTTTTTTTGTTTTGTTTGTTTAACTTAACTTTTTGAACCGGGTTGCCATAAATAAAAAAGGGGGAGATTGTTGGTGCAGGCAGCACCTAAGTCAAACCTGGGTTTTGATAATGGCAAAGGGTTCAGAAGTTAAGATGTTGTTGTGTTCTAACGAGTTCACTGAGTGTGCATGATGAAGTCCTAGGTACACTAGGCAAGAAGTCCTGGCAAAGGGCTAGGCAAAGAAGTCCTGGTTAAGCGCTTGGCACCGAAGACCTGACCGGAAGTTGGGCATGAAGACCTGGTCAGGTGGATTGGGCAAAAGTCCAACCGGAGGAGCAGGTTGGCAAAAGGTAAACTCTCCTGAGAGGAGTAAGTGAGGACGCGTTCCCCGTCGAGGGAACAGTAGGCGTCGGTTCGACCTAGGGGTCTATTTGGGAGACCTGAAGTCAGAACCAAGATAGCTACGGCTGTAAATATTGACTAACATTCTTGCTTTGTTTGTTTTGGAACTAACCTTGGTTGCAGGACCGAAGGAGTGTGTTTCTGCAACTCAGAACGCCCCAAAGGAAGGGGGTAGGCAACTGGGCTAGGCGCCTGGGAGGTCCCGGGCGCCCAAGGTGAAAAGCCAAAACAGCAAAGAAGCAAGAACACTTCGAAACCACACTGGGCTAGGCGCCTGAGAGGTCCCGGGCACCCAAGGTCAAAGCCAAAGCGACCATCGAAGCAAATCTGCCACGAAGCCATTGGACGAGGTCAACCTAGGCGCCCCAGTCAGACCAGGGGCCGAATCAAATGGGATAAGCGCTGACCGAACTACGGATGGAGGTTCTCACAGTTGAAGGCACGTGTCAGGGACCCCCAGCGAATCAGGCACCCCCAAAAGCACTATAAAAGGGTGCTCGACCCCAAGGCTTAAGAATCACTACTTTCTAACGCTCCAAAGCTTTTCGTTCAAGCGCTATACCCCGGCAAACTCCGAATTTGAGATCTTAGCACCAACGACGACCCTCTGCATCGAAATACGATCTACATCGGGTGTCGATAATGAAAAGTGTAGCATTTCAATTTTCTGAAATACTGTTGTACTTAAATTTGTAAATCCCTTTTGCGCGATTATAGTATTGCCCAAAGTAAACGGTCAAGGACCATGGGCCTTGGAGTAGGAGCCGACCGCGACTCCGAACCAAGTAAAAATCTACTTGTGTTCCTATGTGATTTGTTTATCTCCGTTGCGTATTTGCTCTTTAGTTTATCTGAAAAGTTTTTAACGATATTCACCCCCCTCTATCGTTTTTCTCGATCCAACAAATTGAACTTTTGAAAATATTAATTTATGATATTAAAAATATTAAGTTTGATTAAGTTGAATTTTTGAAAATATTAAGTTGAATTTGATTTTTTGAAAATCATTAAATTGAATTTTTGAAAATTATTAAACTGGATTTTGAAAATTATTAAATTAGATTTTAAAAATTTATTTAGAGATTATTACATTTGAAAAATTATTTTGAATTTTTAAACTTTAATTAAGTTGAATTTAAGGTATGTTAATGGTAGAATTAATTCAATTGATTGAGTTGGACTAAATCATTAGGTCCTAAGCATCTCACCCATTTCTGAATGACCAAACAAGGTATCCTTATCTGTTTTGTTTGATACATTAATTTTATCTTTGATTTTATGTTAACACTATGATTTGATTGAACCTTGTGTTAGATTCAAGTTTAACAATTAGAAAATTAAAAAAAAAATTCGATAATTGGCTTCCAGGTCTTGGCGAAGAACAGACACCTTCTTTGGTCATAGCCTTATTGGTTCATCAACCCTTTCCTAGACAAAGCATTTTAAAGAAATTTTATTCTCAAACTACTTTTTGAGAAACCCTGGTCTAACTAGTTGAGGATTTGGCGAGGTAGCTTCGGTTAGTTCCACCAGACTAAAAGGACCAAATAGGGTACGCCTTACCCTACTTGACTTTTTAGATAAGCTTCCCTAACGTACTATCATCTCGCCCTATCCTAATACAAGGTTGTGCAAGTGTCAATCAAGTCAGATCCTTATCTAACCATTTCTAAATCTAAGCATAATATTCTTGCAAAAAGAAAATAAATAGGCATCAAACAGCAAGAAAAAAAGGAATAATTTATCTAAGTATAAAAATGATTTTCCTATTGGCTCCTCCTAGACTAAAGCCTCAGTATGAGCTTTATAAGATGTGAATCTTATCTTTGAGAATCCAAAATTGATTTGGTCCAGCTTGATTTGTCTAGCTTAACTTTGGGACCCATGCTTGGACTCGAGTTCTAGTTAGGTTCAAAATAGAGTAGTATGATCTGTAACGTAAGTTGGTTAGATAAACAAGTCGAGATCGGTTTAGAACTGATTTTTATTTTCCAAGAAACATGTCAAGACTCTTGGAGCCTAAGGTAAATCGTTCTAGTGCAACTCAAAGTTCTTTTACCTGAGATTTCAAGGAGGAATTCGCTTCCTCAAGTTTTTGGACTTGAGTGGAGGTTCCTTCCTAAACTGGTCCAGTTAAGGAGCTAGAGTTGGCTTCCTCTTTCAGGATTTTAACTTCCTGTCGGAGGGATTCGACCAGAACATTGGCTTTGGCCAATTTACAAGACAATACGAAATTAAGTCATAAAGCTGAGATTCAGGATAGTCTCTTACTGTTATTTGTCCATCTTATAAAATTGAGAGCTTTTCGGTTATGATGCTTTCTTTTGGTTCTGATTTTGATTCGGTGTCGAGATTGTCCGATGTTGTCAGCACGAGGAGGTTGGCGTGTGGAACTTCCTTTTCATCTTCTGAAGATGATTCACCCCACGTGGCTTGGGGGCCTTTGTCCTCCGAGTCTTCTTGTTCTTCTTCGAGTTGGGACACTTCAATTTGTAGTGACCCTTCTTGTTGCACCCATAACAGGTTACCTCACATTTCGCCTTCTGACTGGTAGTCGGTTCGGCTGGATCATCCTTTTGTTGGACCGCCTTCTTCTTCTTTCTTTGGCCCTTGATCATTTTGTAATAACTCCGGGCCATCCAGACCAGCTCCGGATGATCGATTCCGTCGTCATCAGATTCTGAGTCGGAATCTGACTCGGGTATCGGTTGCGGCTACTTTTTTATTTGCTTCCCAGGGACTTTTCCTGCAAAAAGAGCTAAACCCTTCTCGACTTGTGAAGCGTTAGTCAGTTCATGCAGCTCTAATTTAGAAAAAAGTTCATCGAGTTTAATATCAGACAGGTTCCTTGAAACCTTGTACGCATCTACTATAGATGCCCACAATGAGTTTCTGGGGAACGAGTTAAGAGTATACCTGATAAGGTCACGGTTTTCTATCTTGTGACCTATCGTGTCTAGACCATTCATCAATTCTTGGATCCTTGCGTGGAGCTATGTAGCAATCTTGCCGTCTTGCATTTTGATTGTGTATATTGAGAAGGAGATCACGCTTGTTGATCCTTGTGTCCGACGTCCCTTGGTGTAGCTCGATCAATTTGTTCCACAGTTCTTTAGCGTTGCTAAATAGGCCAACGCGGATGAATTCCTCCTTCGTCAAGCCACACTAGAGGGTCTGTGTAGTTTTGGCGTCCATTTCTATCTTCTTTTTGAGTGAAGCGTCCCACTCAGAGTACCCCTGAACTTCACCTTGTGAGTTCTTCAGGATCTCCAGTCCAGACTGGATTATCATCCACATATCCACCTGAGTTTTCAGGTGGACCTCCATTCTGCTCTTCCAATAGGATAAATCCTCTCCGGAGAACAGAGGTGGGCGTGCGGTGCTATAGCCTTCTTGGATTGCCATTAATAAACCTAAAAATAAATAAAATAAACGTGTTCCAAGACATTGTCGTCGATTAGTAGTGCGGTATAAAAAGAATATAAGGAAAAAAAATCGAGTGGTGTTGCACCAACCTCAAAGAACGAAAAATTTTACGAAAAAAATATGAACGAAAAAAAATTTCTGCAAAAACTTAATCAGTTGGTTGTTTCACCAAGGTTGAGCCACCCGCTCTGATGCCACTTGTGGGATCGTTGTAATCGATTGAGGGGGGGGTGAATAGCGATTACTAGAAATTTTTCGGAAAAGAGAATACACAGCGGAAAAAGAAAACAAACAATGCTAACACTGTGTATTTTTACTTGGTTCGGAGTTTGTAGTGGCTCTTACTCTAAGGCCTGTTAGTGATATGAGAGAAGTGTCCTAAGGCAATCGCCTTATGATTGTAAACATTTATTTTAATAAATGAAAATTCACTATTTGAGTATACATGTTTGTGTATTTGATTGGGATCTTAAACTCATCTACTGAATGTCCGCAATACAATTCACAGCATAAGAGAATTTGTGATGAGATCACAACTAGTGATTATCTCTACATATGCAATTGTGAAGTATTGAAAATATCCCTAGTCGATGAATTGATAAAAACGGACACTATCAATTCTGTTGAGACTAGCATGGGTTATTCTCTAATCAGCTGATTCTCACTGGCTGGTGACATTGGGATGTCCGGAGATAAACATGGATGCTAGTTAAGGGAACTAGTTCATTGGAGTGATTAGCTGTAAACCTTCATATAGTAATCTATATAGATATGTCAGTGAAGTTCTTACTGCAGCTTAAGTGCGATGTTCCTTTGACTTGCGGTGTTCAAGTCATCTTGGTCATGGAGACTTATACTTTAACATCTTAAGCAAGCATCTCCAAGGAGGTGTGGACCCAGGATGATTGGGTATAAGCCGAAGTGCCCGAAGATGTTTGAACAGCCTACAAAGGATTCACCACTCCTTGCGAGGAGATGTATACCCAGGCCTATCGTGGGATTGTTACTCAAAGCCTCTGGCCAGAGCATATCATGTTTAGAGTGCGAGTCTCTTAAATACATGAGAGTAATTAGAAATCCAAAGGACGAGAAAGACACTACTTGGGCTAGGTGTGACGTAGTCAGCCTAGTGGGGACTGACACAAATAGACCGTGTCCTGAACCAAGTGGGTATAAGATGGTGAAGGGAATGGGGCACGATTCATTAGAGCTGCTGAAGGGTTTCAGAATTACTTCTGAGGTCAAACCGTTGATCTTTCGATTAATTGGGGGTCATGATGTACTACTAGGTGCCACTCATGATCGTTCTATAATTAGTTGATTATAGACGGCCAACATAAATCGAAAGCCTATTTAGTCACACGCACTACGAGTAATCCGAGGGATTTAAAACGAGTTGAAAATTGGATTTTCCGATCAAGAGAAATAAGTCGAATCTGAGTTAATCAGAGGCGCAACGGAAACTTAAAATGGCTAAGTCTTTTGAAGGTTTATCGGGCGAATTAAATGAGTTTAATTCGCGATCGGTTCGGTTTGTTTTGGCCGGCCAAAGAGGGTGCTAGATCCCTTTGGTTTGGCCGGCCACCACAAGGGGAAGAAACCAATTTATTTGGTTTAATTAATAAAATAAATCTAGCGCGATTTGTTTTATAAATTATGGATAAATAAATTTGTGTAGAGAAATTTATATAAATAAATTTATAGAAATTTATTCTTTTATGGAAATTAAAATGATCCATGGAATGGTTTATTTTAATTTTATAAAATCAATTACGAATTATTTTTTCATAAAAAGAAAGTTTATAAATTTCTTGTAAAATTTATTCCATAATTAAAGGAGAGATGAATTTGTTTTATTATAAAGTTAGTTATAATAAAACTTGGTTTAAATGGAATAATTCATAAGAGAATTTATAAGATAAATTTCTTATGAAAACTAATTCCGTTAATTCCGTTAAAAGAGAGACTTGGCAAGGGAGAGGCTACTATATAAAGGAACCAAAGGCAAGCCTTGAATTCCAATCAATAGAGTAATCAAGAGATTAATTCTCTCCCTCTCTCTCTCTTATTCTCTTCCTCCCCTTCTCCTTCCCACCTAGGGCCGGCGCCCCTTAGTTTACCCTAGGGCCGGCGCCTCCTCCTCCTAGGGCCGGCGCACCTTCTTCTCCAAGAGTTGGCGTGAGCAACCTCCATCAAGAAGGAGCCAAGGAAGAAGAAGAAGAAGCGGAACGCAACTCCTTCCTTCCCGGAATTTAGATTCCGTTTATTGGTGGTTAGTTTCCTTTCTTCTCTCTTGATCTTCTAGTTGTGCCTTTAGAGAATCTAGTAGTTCTCGTCGGCACAAAACTCGTGACTTTGCGAAGTCATCCCGAAGAGAACTCGGCGTGGACGCGAATAAAGGCGGAGCTTCCAAGGGACGCTACGGTTGGATCTCGTCCCTTACTTCGAGTTACGCGAGGTACTAAGTAAATTAGTTTACTTTTCCGCAAAGTTTTAATTTATGATCATGTCCACACATCATAAGGTTGCATGCTAGATACGTGGTTAAAGTAATTTGAGAAATTATTTTATGATAATACTTCCGCTGCACGTAAAAATTTAAAATTTTATGAACCCGTATCCTTGTCAACATGCACCCGGTCCCAACAGTGGTATCAGAGCCGGTTAGTGTTCGACATAATCATATAATTGTTTTGCGGAAAACTTTGTCATAATCTCAATTTTGGAAAAATTTTCAATTATGAAAATTTTCCAATCATTATAAATTTTAGATTTAGGAATTTCAAAGTTTGGAAATCCTCATGAAATTTCGTAAACGTTTGAAATATCCTAGTTTCTGAAATTTTATGATAATTGTGAAAACTTCCCATCTTTGGAAACTTTCCAATTTTGGAAATTTTCTATTTTAGAAAATTTCCAATTTTGGAAATATGTAAGTTTTCTTTGTACCAGAAACTTACAATTATTCTGAAAACCTATTATGAAATCTCGCAATTTTGGGCACTTTCTTTCAAGAAAGTCTAGACAAATTTATGGACAATTAATTGACAATTAAATTTGAATTGGTTTTTAAATTGACAACAAAATTCTTTATTTTGGATTGAGCCTCGGGGAGCCGTCCAATTTAAAGTTAGTTGTTGTAATTTAATTTCCCAATTTTAAATGAAATTGTCATGTTTAATTTGGTTACGCTTCTGAAGCGGACCAAATTGGATTTACGACAAATTACTTTTCTTTGGGTATCTGAGCCTCGGGGAGCCACCCTTAGAAAACGATTTGTTATAATTAATTAAATCCATCAATAAAATATGATTTAAGATGTGATGCTCTTACATATTGTTGTCTCCAAAATTAATTAGGAAAATGATTTCCTATAGAGTTTCTTAAATGAGATTTTCATGAAAATAATATGTGGTTGAATTAAGGGAATTGTCTCTTAATTTAACAAGATTTGATTTAGAGAAATCAAAGTCTTAAACATATTATTTCCGAAATTGATTATGATAATTTAGGAAATTGTTTCCCAAAACAATTCCTTGAATAAAGTATGAAATTAGAATTAGGAAATCCGGTTCCTAATTCAATTAATGAGACTTGATAAATTAAGTCACATACATACTTTATTAAGGATATCGTTAGTCATGACATAATTATATGTCATGAATGTGCTTAGAAAGGAAAGGATGAGACCCAAAACCCCTTACAAAATATTAAGGCCAACACCTTCCATTAATATGGTTAGAATCGGAGTTTTGTTTCTCGTTTGGGTTGATGGACACATTCATGCCCAGCTTGAACCTCAACATGTTCAAACCATGGAATTAGTTTATGAATAATGTAGTTGGAGTCAGAGGTCAATCCTTAGTTTTGGTTGTTGGACACATCCAAGCCTGACTAAACGATTGAATGAGCTCCAACCATATTAAAACTATTTCTTGATTAATGGGTTAGCCTTAAGCTTAGAGCATCGATTTGTTGTGCCACAGCCAAGGTCGATGTAAAGAGAGGTGCAGTTGGGTGCTATGTATAATGTTGCATACTTGTTAATGAGTTAACAACCCAATGATTTATGCAAACATTCAATTAGTTGATAGCATAAAGTGATAGTTACATATATGTGATATGTAATCGGTATAATTACCTACCTTCATAGCTAAGAATAACTTGATGGCCACAGCCATGGTGGTTCTTATCTATGGTTGGATATCAACCTATTTGGAGATGTTCCTACGATCTCCCGAATTGATAAAAAGGGTTATTCAATTTGAAAAATAAATAGGATTTTATTAATGTATGTTGATACATTCTTTAATCATTCTTCTCACATAAGCTCAATTTGTATTTTTAGGATAATCACTCGATCATGTCTTCTCTGAATTTGCGTTCCATTTTGGACACTAATAAACTGACTGGGCCAAACTTCATGGACTGGCTTCGAAACCTGAGGATAGTCCTCAAGGCAGAGAAGTTTGCTTATATCCTTGAAGATCAACTTCCCAACCGTCCTCCTGAAAATGCAACTCCAGACCAGTGTCCTGAGTTGCTCAACCTGCTGAAGACTGTAGAGCCTTCTGTGAAGCAGGATCAAAAGACGGTACTGTTAGTTGGTTCCTCGAAGAAAGGTTCTAAGAGGAAGGCCAAAGAACAGAATAAGGGAAAGAAGAAAAGGGCCAAAAAGACTGAAAATACCCTAAAAGGCACTTGCCATCATTGTGGCAAGGAGGGTCACTAGCAAAGAAACTGCAAGGTTTATCTTGAGTCCTTGAAGAATAAGGCATCCGATGCCCCATCCTCTTCAGGTATCTTCGTTATTGAATGTCACTCTATTTCCTCAAATACCTGGGTACTTGATACTGGGTGTAGCTCACATATATGTAATGACATACAGGGGCTAAGGAATAGAAGAAGACTCGTCAAAGGAGAAGCAAATTTGCGAGTTGGAAATGGAGCAAAGATTGCTGCTGTTGCCATCGGAACATATTTGCTAAAGCTCCCTACTGGACTTGTCTTAGAGTTGGATAATTGTTATTTTATTCCTTCGTTAATAAAGAACATTGTATCTATTTCATGCTTGAATGAAAAGGGTTATCATTTAACTTTTAGTAACAATTGTTGTTACATAACTTTAAATGGCGTTATTTATGGGAATGGAACTTTGTGCAATAGTATCTACACGTTAGATTTATCCGGTGACGTTTTCAATATCGAAGTTAGCAACAAACGTGCTAGAATAGATAATCGAATAGACTCCTACACGTGGCATTGTCGTCTTGGCCATGTAAGTAAGAAACGCATGACCAAATTACACCGATGTGGAATTTTGGAATCATTTGAACCCGGTTTATTTGATACATGCGAATCATGCTTAAAAGGTAAGATGACTAAATTACCCCTTTTTGGAAAAGGTAATCCAGTGGGAGAATTGCTTGGTCTAATACATACTGATGTATGTGGACCAATGTCAACTCTTGCACAAGGAGGCTATAGCTACTTCATTACCTTTATCGATGATCACTCACGATTCGGGTATGTGTTCTTGATGAAACACAAATCTGAAGCTTTTGAGAAATTTAAAGAGTTCAGAAATGAAGTAGAGAAACAGCTTGGCAAAAGTATTAAGATACTTCGATCCGATCAAGGTGGTGAATACTTAAGTCAAGAGTTTCAAGATTATCTTAGGGACAATGGGATATTGTCCCAATGGACTCCGCCATATACACCACAGCATAATGGTGTATCTGAGAGGCGCAACCGAACCTTAATGGACATGGTTAGGTCGATGATGAATCATGCAACTCTTCCAAAATCCTTTTGGGGCTATGCACTTAAGACAGCTGTTTACTTGCTAAACAGAGTCTCGACCAAGGTAGTCTCTACTACTCCATATGAGACATGGAATAGTAAGAAACCTCACTTAACTCACCGTAAGATATGAGGTTGTCCTGCTTATGTGAAGCGGACTGTATCAGACAAATTGGATGCTAAGTCTGATAAATGTCTATTTATTGGATACCCTAAGGAAACGAAGGGTTACCAATTCTATCATCCCTTGGAACAAAAGGTGTTTGTTTCAAGGCATGCTGTATTTCTGGAAAAAGAATTTCTTTTACAAGAAAACAATGGGAGTGGCATTGAACTTGATGAAGTTCAAGAAACTCCAATAGACATTACAGAGACACCTAGTCTAGACCCACAACCAATAACTCATAATGATGAGCTATCAGTTGAACCTAAAACAACACCACCTCTTCGTAGATCTGATAAGACACGCAATATTCCAGAGAGATACGGATTTCTCATAAGCAAATCGAATGATGTGTTACTCATAAGTGATGACGAACCTATCAGTTATGAAGATGTACTGAAAAGTTCAGAAAGGGACAAATGACTTGAAGCCATGAAGTCGGAAATGGATTCCATGTATGAAAATCAAGTATGGGACTTGGTTAACCCACCTGAAGGGATTAAACCCATAGGGTGCAAGTGGGTTTCCAAGAAGAAAACTGACATGGAAGGTAATGTTGTTACCTTTAAGGCTAGATTAGTAGCAAAAGGATATCATCAGAAACAAGGAATTGATTATGACGAAACCTATTCGCCAGTAGCTATGCTTAAATCCATTCGGATGCTCCTAGCCATAGCAGCTCATTATGATTATGAGATATGGCAAATGGATGTGAAAACAGCTTTCCTTAATGGAAACCTGCTTGAGGATGTATACATGATACAACCTGAAGGTTTCACATCGGTTGATAAAACCAAAGTATGCAAGCTTCGACGATCCATATATGGATTGAAGCAAGCATCTAGGAGCTGGAACATCCGTTTTGATGAGACAATTAAAGAGTTTGATTTCTCACAAAATCCTGACGAACCTTGTGTGTACAAGAAGGTTAGTGGGAGTGCAGTCGTATTTCTAGTATTATATGTCGATGACATATTACTTATAGGAAACGATATATCAGTTTTACAGACAGTTAAAATTTGGTTGTCCAAAACTTTCTCCATGAAAGACCTGGGAGAAGCAACCTATATCCTTGGGATTAGAATCTATAGAGATAGATCAAAACCGTTGCTTGGTCTTTCACAGTCTACGTATATAGACCGAGTGCTAAAAAGGTTTAGCATGTCGGAATCCAAGAAAGGTTACATTCCCATCAGGCATGGGATCAACCTTTCAAAGTCTATGTGTCCGCGCACAGAAGACGAGAGGATTTGCATGAATAAGATTCCTTATGCATCCGTGATAGGATCTATCATGTATGCTATGTTATGTACAAGGCCCGATGTATCGTATGCTTTGAGCGTCACAAGCAGATACCAGTCGGATCCAGGAATGGATCATTGGGCGGCTGTCAAGACAATCCTTAAGTACTTAAGAAGAACTAAGGATGTGTTCCTAATATATGGAGAAGGAGATATGGTAATACGTGGGTATACAGATGCCAGTTTCCAGGCAGATAAGGATGACTCCAAATCGCAGTCTGGATACGTATTTACTTTGAATGGAGGCGCAATAAGTTGGAAGAGTTTCAAACAAGATACCGTAGCGGATTCTACCACGGAAGCAGTCTGGATCAAGAAGTTTGTCTCAAAACTTGGTGAGGTTCCAACCATTGATGAAGCAATACCAGTTTATTGCGACAACAATGGAGC
>JAGFNQ010003799.1:40642-68814 GCA_024364735.1 Boesenbergia rotunda | reverse complement strand
CATTAGAGCTGCTGAAGGGTTTCAGAATAATTTCTTCTGAGGTCAAACCGTTGATCTTTCGATTAATTGGGGATCATGATGTACTACTAGGTGCCACTCATGATCGTTCTATAATTAATGGGTTAATTATAGACGGCCAACATAAATCGAAAGCCTATTTAGTCACACGCAATACGAGTAATCCGAGGGATTTAAAACGAGTTGAAAATTGGATTTTCCGATCAAGAGAAACAAGTCGAATCTGAGTTAGTCAGAGGCGCAATGGAAGCCAAAAATGGCTAAGTCTTTTGAAGGCTTTTTGGGCGAATTAAATGAGTTTAATTCGCGGTTTATTGGGTTGGTTTTGGCCGGCCAAAGAGGGTGTTAAACCCTCTTTGGTGGCCGGCCAAATAAGAGGAGAAAAACCAATTTAATTGGTTTAATTAATAAAATAAATCTAGTGTAATTTATTTTATAAATTATGGATAAATAAATTTGTATAAAGAAATTTATATAAATAAAATTTGTTAGAAATTTATTCTTTTATGGAAGATTAAAATTAATCCATGAATTGGTTATTTTAATTTTATAAAATCAAATTATGAATTGATTTTTCCATCATAAGAAAGTTTATAAATTTCTTATAAAAATTTTTATTCCATAATTTAAAGAGAAGAAGAATTAGTTTTATTATAAATTAGTTTATAATAAAGACTCGGTTTAAACGGAATAATTAATAAGAAAATTTATAAGATAAATTTCTTATAACTAATTCGTTAATTCGGTTTAGAGGGAGACTTAGCAAAGGAGTTGCTACTATATAAAGGAACCAAAGGCTAGCCCTTATTCCTAACTAATTAAGAGATTAATTACTCCCTCTCTCTTTCTCTTAATCTCCTCTCCTCCTCCTCTTCTCCTCCCTTAGGGCCGGCGCACCCTAGCCTCTCTAGGGCCGGCGCCCACCACAACACCAACAAGGGTGTTTGCCGTGAGCTTTGAAGAAGGAGGAGAACTCGAAGACGAAGAAGAAGAAGCGGATAGCGACTCCTCTCTTCTCGGAATTTGATTCCGTTACTTCGTTGGTTAGTTTTTCCATTATTTCTCTTATTCTTCTAGTTGTGCCTTCCGAGAATCTAGTAGTTCTCGTCGGCACAAAACTCGTGACTTGTGAAGTCATCCCGAAGAAACTCGGCGTGGACGCGATAGAGGCGGAGCTTCCAAGGGACGCTACGGTTGGATCTCGTCCCTTACTTCGAGTTACGAGAGGTACTAGTAAATTAGTTTACTTTTCCGCAAAGTTTATTTTATGATTATGTCAACACACCATAAGATTGCATGCTAGATACGAAGTTAAAATAATTTAGGAAATTATTTATGCAAACTCTTCCGCTGACGTAAAAATTTAAATTTTACGAACTCGTATCCTGTCGACATGCACCCGGACCCAACAAGGTGGACCTGAGCTTTATGAGCGTCGGCCAAGTTTGGGATGAGCTTTCGGCTAAGGACAAAGAACTATAGGGGTTCTTCCCAAACCTGCACTGTCTTTTATATTTTTTATCTTGTATATTTTTTTCTCTTTCTTTCGAATGTACCTCAAATGTAACCCACAATTTTGAATGAAATACTTTTGTATTTTGTGAGGTGTACTCTAAATTGTGAAATGTATCTGCGTTCTGTGTCTTTTTCTTCAAATGTAATTCCGGCTTATGTTTGTCTTCTATGCTCGATTGGATGTATTCCAAATGTAACTTTCACATATAAATGAAACATATTCATCTTCTAGACCTTGTTGCCCGTATGCTTTGTCCCCTTCTTCATTTTTTCTCCCAGATTAGACTTCTTTATACACGTGAGATCTAACATCAGGGGAGACGAGGACACAGTGTGTGGTTAATCGTCTGCACGGACTTGGACAGGACTTGGCCTGCTGAACACTTCGCCCAGGCCAATATATCTTTGATGTCATCAGCAACTCCAGAAGGTATAGCTCTAGGTTATTCTCGGCAGCCCTTCCTCAGCGCCAGGCTTAAGCCTAGTAGCCTCTGGTCGGGCATCCTCGGTGTCACGACTAAGTCTTACTCGTCTCGGGCATCCTCGGCACCACGAGACAGTAGAGGTCTAGGCTACTCCTGATCGGGCATCTTCGACACCACGACCAGACCTACTCATCTCGGGCATCTTCAGCGCAACGAGACGGTAGGAGTTTATGATCCTCCTGGTCGGGCATCCTCGGCACCATGACCAGGCCTACTCATCTCGGTATTCTCGACACCACGAGATGGTAGGGCTTTTAGGTTACTCTTGGTCGAGCATCCTCGGCACCACGACCAAGACTACACATCTCGGCTTCCTTGGCACTACGGATAGTAAGATTTTCGCCTTTTCATGGTCAGACATCCTCGGCACCACGACCAGGTCTACTCATCTCGAGCATCCTCGCCACCGCGAGATGGTAGGGCATTTAGGCTACTCCTGGTCGGGCATCCTCGGCACTATGACCAGGTCTACACATCTCGGCATCCTCGGCACCATGAGATGGTAAGATTTTTGCCTTGTCCTGGTCGGGCATTCCTCGGCACCACGACCAGGTCTACACATCTCGAGCATCCTTAGCACTGCGAGATGGTAGGGCTTTTAGGCTACTCCTGGTCGGGCTTCCTCGGCACCATGAGATGGTAAGATTTCGCCTTGTCCTGGTCGGGCATCCTCGGCACTACAATCAGGTTTACTCATCTCGGGTATCCTCGGCACCGCGAGATGGTAGGGCTTTTAGGCTACTCCTGGTCGGGCATCCTTTGCACCATGACCAGGTCTACTCATCTCGGACATCCTTGGCACTGCGAGATGGTAGGGCTTTTAGGCTACTCCTGGTCAAGCATCCTCAGCACCACGACCAAGTCTACAAATCTCGGGCATCCTCGACACCGACGAGAAGGTAAGATTTTCGCCTTGTCCTGGTCGAGCATCCTCGGCTCCACGAGATGGTAAGATTTTCGCCTTGTCTGGTCCAGCATCCTCGGCACCATGACCAGGTCTACTCATCTTGGGCATCCTCGGCACTGCGAGATGGTGGAGCTTTTAAACTACTCCTTGGTCGGGCATCCTCGGCACCACGACCAGGTTTACACATCTCGGGCATCCTCGGCACCACGAGATGGCAAGATTTCGCCTTGTCCTGGTCGGGCATCCTCGGCACCTTGACCAGGTCTACTCATCTCGAGCATCCTCGGTACCACAAGATGGTAGGGCTTTTAGTCTACTCTTGGTTGGGCATCCTCGACACCACGACCAAGTCTACACATCTCGTGCATCCTCGGCACTACGAGATGGTAAGATTTTCGCCTTGTCTGGTCGGGCATCCTCGGCACACAACCAGGTCTACTCATCTCAGGCATCCTCGGCACCGCGAGATGGTAGGGCTTTTAGGCTACTCCTGGTAGCGCATCCTCGGCACCACAACCAGGTCTACACATCTCAGACATCCTCGGCACACGAAATGGTAAGATTTTTGTCTAGTCCTGGTCGGGCATCCTCTGCACCACGACCAGGTCTACTTATCTCGGGCATCCTCGACACCGCGAGATGGTACGGCTTTTAGGCTACTCCTGGTCGGGCATCATCGGCAACACAACCAGGTCTACACATCTCGGGCATCCTCGACACCACGAGATGGTAATATTTTCGCCTTGTCCTGGTCGGGCATCCTCGGCACCACGACCAAGTCTACTCATCTCAGGCATCCTCGGCACCGCGAGATGGTAGGGCTTTTGGCTACTCCTGGTTGAGCATCCTCGGCACCACAACCAGGTCTACACATCTCAGACATCCTCGGTACCACGACATGGTAAGATTTTCACCTTGTCCTGGTCGGGCATCCTCGACGTCACGATCAGGTCTACTCATCTCGGGCATCCTCGGCACCAGGAGATGGTAGGATCTTTCGCTCTTCCTGGTCGGGCATCCTCAGCACCACGGCTAAACCTACTCATCTCGGACATCCTCGGCACCACGAGATGGTAGAGTCCTCGGGATTTTGCATCGGGTCTTGATGAGACTTTTTGCTTGTTTCTTTCATTACTGAAAACTGCAAACATGCATACAAATACATACATATTTCTCACATGGCTCACCGAGTACGATATGGCTGGAGGTGATTTGTATGTCAAGACCTATCCAACTTTTTGCCTTCGCCGTCTTGTAGATAATAGTTACTTCTGTTGAGCTTTTTAACGACGACGTAAGGGTCGCTCTATTGAGGCTCGAGCTTTCTGAGGTCGCCGACCAGCTTGATTTTTTTCGAGACCTAATCTCCAACTTGAAAAGTTTGGGTGCTCACTCGGCGATTGTACACTTGCTGCATACGCTGTCGATATGCGATTAGTCGAGTAGCTGCCTTGTCTCGCACCTCTGCTACCAGGTCCAGGTCGATCAGTCATTCTTGATCATTATCTTCCATGTTATAGTTTTGCCGCCGGACAGACTCGTCGCCTATCTCCACAGGGATCACCGCTTCCGCTCCATACACCAGATTGAAATGACTCTACCCTGTTCCTTCTTTGGAAGTAGTGTGGTATGACCATAGGATACTCGGGAGCTCTTTAACCGAGCTACCTCCGACGTGGTTCAACTCTATCTTTAGCCCTCTAATAATCTCCCGGTTGACTACTTCTGTTTGGCCATTTCCTTGGGGATATGCGATTAAAGTGAAGGCTTGGTGAATACCCAGTCCTTCACACGACTTTTTGAGTTTGCGCTCTGTAAATTGTCTGTTATTATCCGACACCAACCTGTAAGGAATGCCGTACCTGCAGACTATATCCTTCCACAGGATGTTCATCATGGCGGCCTCCGTGATATGCGCAAGCGATTTAGCTTCAACCCACTTGGAGAAGTAGTCGACCAGCACTAACAGGAACTTCTTATGCTGAGGTCCGATCGGAAAGGAACCCACAATGTCCATTCCCCACTAGTCGAAGGGACACGAGACAGTGGAGGCTCTGAGTAGCTCGGTCGGGCGATGAGTGATATGCTGTTGCTTTTGACAGGCTTCGCATCCGACCACAAATTTGACGGCATCTGCTTGCAGTGTGGGCCAAAAATATCCTCCCCACTATAGCATCGCCGGGAAGCCAATTGATCTCCTTTGACCTCGGTCACCTGTTCGCCCACTGGGAATTTGATATTCTGGTAGTAGACTGAGACCACCGCCTGGAATAGATTGTGCGTCGGATGCCCCAGGATGGCGTTGTAGGACGATGGAGCATCCATGATCATGAAGAGCGTCCTCCTCGTCCTCTCCAACTTGTCATCCCCCAGTGATAGAGAGAGGAAGATTTGCCCTATCAGTTGTACTCTGTACCCGGTGAAGCCGAAGAGCGGGGTGGAGACCGGATGCAGCTCATCCTCGTCGATCTATATCTGGTCCAGAGCTGCCTTGTAAAGGATGTTGACAGAGCTACCTGTATCCACAAAGATGTGCTTAACCTCGTAATTAGCTATTCTGGCGAGGATTACCAGTGCATCTTCATGGGGGGCTTTCATGACCTCCAGATCGTCAAGGCCGAATGAAATAACCGAGCCTTGACGCTTGTCTCTGCTTGTCCCAATGCCATAGTTCTCCAACCGGCGGGTATGAGCCTTTCTTTCTCGATGAGAATCTCTTCCAGTCTACCCTCCTGAGATGACTCCCATATGGCCGGATGGAGGTCCGTGCGCCGGAGCTTTGCCCTTCTTGGGATCTCTTTCAGGAGACATGATTGGCGAGGTACTATTTCTCGACTTCTTCCCCTCGAGCATGACTGGGACCGGCGGTTGGATCTGTCTTCCACTGATTGTCGTCGACGAGGAGAAGGGCTTTGGCGAGGGGATCACCGTCGATACCCCGCTTTGTTCCACCGCTTGCGGGGTTTGGCATCCGCGTCCTTAGACCTCCTTTTCTTCAGGGTATAACACTATTCTGTGGAGTGTGTTGTACTGCCGTGGAAGTCGCAGTACTTCTTCAGTGGTTCGAGTTCCGCGGTATCGACCGTCTCCACCAACCTCTTTTTACCGGCCCAGTGATCCTTCCCAGAGCGAGGATCTTTTGCCCAAGCTGGTGCAGGTGGTTCCCTTCTCTCGGATCGTACCGAGATCTAGATAGGGGCTCCCGCCGAATCCTTGCGGTGGGCGTGCTGCACCTCCTCGACATTGACGTGCTTGACCGACCACCCCAATAAGTCGTCAAAGTTGGACGGTGGTTTCTCACCAACGATCGAAATAAATCACCTATGGAGAGTCCTTGCGTGAAAGCGCTGATAAGGATCCCCGAAGTAGCGGTTGACATGTCTTGAACCACCCGATTGAACCGTTAGATGTAGTCCTTCAGTGGTTCTTTGGTCTTCTGCTTAAGGGAGAAGAGATTTAACGTCGTCTTCTGGTATCGCCGGCTGCTGGCGAAGTGGTGCAAGAAGACGATTCTAAACTCCAAAAAAGAGTTTATCAAATTCTGGGGCAGCCGCTGGAATCATCTCTGGGGGCCCCTGATAAGGTGTTCAAGAACACCCGACACTTTACACCATCTGTGTATTGGTGTTGGAGAGTCGCGTTCTCAAACTTGCAGATATTGTCTTCTGGATCTGTCTTCCCATCATAGTCTGCAATTCCTGGACCAAGAAATTGCTTAGGCATGGGATCCGCTATAATGTCATGAGAAAAAGGGATAGACGGAGACTTCATGAAGGCTTTGGGGGCCTCAATTTTCTCCAGCCCCTCCTCCTGCCGTAAGGCGCTGGAGGCGGCAGAATGCGCCTTCTCCATTTCTCCCAAGGAATCACGCCGGGCGCAGGACCTGTCATTATCAGTCTCGCTTGTGGCTAGACGGATTCGATTTCAGTGATTCAAGGCCGACATCCTTGGGATTTTGGCCTGCACTGAAGCTCTTCGTGAGGCGGCTTGCTCGATTTGGTGTTGCTCTAATGCCCCTCTAACGACGTTAGTGAGTAGACGATTCAACTCTTCCCTGATCAGAATGATGAGTTATCCATCTGGGTTTGTCATCACAGTGCTCCTTCTGGTACTTTGATGAGTTTCCCACAGGCGACGCCAAACTTGTTCTGGAAATGAACGACGCGGATGGCGATTCACCAAGGCGTAACCCACGAAGACGGTGATGGGGAGAGGATGTCCACGTCCTGTGAGATTAACATGAGCGTTAAAGGGAATACACCAGAAGATTTTCCGGTGGACCCCTCTTCGACGCTCAAGTCAGGGATCTTATCTTTTTTTGGAGAACAACGAGGAATCAAAATTTTCTCTAAATTCGGAAAGCTTACCCCCTGACTTGGATGTCGAGGCATCTTATATCTGAGATTTCGATCACACGTATCCCTACATTCTCCTCCATGTCCCTTAATCATCGGTTACTTAATAGATATCCCATTTTTTTGGTAATGGCTACTGCGATCATTAAGGCCTTAATTGTCGTGCGTTGCGAGCAATAATTATCCGATGACTTTCCTATTCTGGAAAAAGGAACGACTACTTGAAGTCGGACTCTTTGATTCTTATGTTGATCTTTGGACGACCCCTGATAAGGTGTTCAAGAACACTCGACACTTTACACTCTCTGTGTGTTGGTGTAGGAGTGTCACGTTCTCGAACTTGCAGATGTGGTCCTCTAGATCCGTCTTCCCATCGTAGTCAGCAATTCCTGAACCACGAAATTGCTTAGGCATGAGATCCGCTATGATGTCCTAAAAAAAAGGGTAGATGAAGACTTCATAAGGGCTTTGGGGAGCCTCAATTTTCCCCGGCCGCTCCTCCTTCCGTAAGGCGCTGGAGGCAGCAGAATGCGTCTTCTCCATTTCTTCCAAAAAATCTTGCCGGAGCCCTGGACGCGGCATCCGGACTAGTAACCTCTGTGATTTATCTCTTCTATGTTGCTGTAGAATGAATTGACGGGATATTGAGATGAGCGAATCACCTTTGCCACCAGATGTTTAAATTTATATGTTTTGTTCTCTTCTGCGAAATTAATTTTGTAGTTGTGACGGAGTCAAGACACTTTGATTTTAGTTTAGAGGAAGACAGGACTCACAAGCTAACATTAACACTACACCCATTGCAAAAGCAACCGTGTATAGACTGCTACCCAACGAGAAAATCTCTCATTCTACCAGACCTTCTGTGATATATTGAAAAGTCTAATTGTTGCCTCCGACACGATAGTGGATGTTCCGAGCTGCAGCGAAATTGCATAACTAGAATTTAAATACAGTAAAATAAATACCAACTACAATGATTTCTCTTATTTTCTTTAACTAAAATTCTCGTATATTAGCATACTAACATATGAACAAATGAAATTAATACTTCTGATAAAAAAAAATTGAAAAAAAAAAACAAACTTCAAATGAATACTAAAGAAAATTATCAAAAGAAATAGAGCCTTAGCTTTGCTAAACTAGCTATTGATTAACTGAGTTGACATATTATAAACTGTTCCGAAAACGAACGACGCGGATAGCGAGTGATCTTGTCGATAAGCGAAGAGAACTTTCACTCAGATGACTTGATCAAACCGAACTGACCCGGTCAGATGAATGAGTTGCGGCAGCGTGAGAGTCAGGGTCGGGATCAAAGGTTAGCAGGACAGAATTGAGTCGGAATCGGACCGAAACGGGAACACAAGAGGTGGAGAAGAAAATTTCAGCAGCAAGAATCCCTTTTCTGAAGCACCCATGGGGTCTTATATAGGGGAGGAGAAGGCCCCTGTCGTGTCAAGGTCGTCTTGTCTCATTAAAAACTGACCTGCTGACATACTGATCCTTTGGCAACCTTAGTCTTCCCGAGGGTCTGGCACAGTCGTCTGAAGGTCTATCCAGGCTGTCATTTCCATCCCAATTAATGTCTGATACTCTGCCAGGATCTGATTATGACAGGTGTCTTTTTCTTATAATGAGAAGATATGGAGGATCTTAAAAGACTGATCATGATTAAACTACTGAGATAGTGGGGTCGTCTTGGCTGATCTCACTAGGCGCAGTGACACTCTGCGAGACATACTGACCCTGCACGGCTTGGCCGGCCAGCCGGGAATGATCACTCGGCGAGACTCGGTCACTCGGCCGTCACTCAACTCTTGGGGGAGCAAGTGGTCTGAGCGGGTTCAATTGTTCCTGTTACCAACCAATCTGTCCAACTGGCCGATCGGGTACGTCCACCCGGGCAGTGGGATACAGATCGTGACCTTCAAAACGGGAGTTAGTGATTTTATTTGTCAGGACGATTAAGTCGTCCGGTCGGGTGTACCCGACCGGAACCATCCGCCCGGGATGCAGCTACACGCTCAATATCCTCTTGGTCAGAGTTAGGCACGTGCTCTTCCGTCCGCCCGACCGAACCTTCCCGGCCGGACGTGCCCGATCGGAGACGTCCGACCGGCTGCCTTCGACTAAGCCAAACCTGCATGACCTCGAACTTTGATCCATCCGACTAGGTTGATACCTAGCATGCCTGACTGTCGTTGTCCGCCCGGGCTTCCTCCAGACCGGGCTCTTTATCGATCCGGGTCAACTCCCGACCGGGTCATCTTAACCCCCGACCGGATCAGCAAGTCACCAAGGAGCAACCCACGAAGGCGGTGATGGGAAGAGGATGTCCATGTCCTACGAGATTAACACGAACTTTAAAGGGAACACACCGGAATATTTTTCGGTGGAGCCCTCTCCGACGCTCAAGTCAAGGATCTTATCTTTTTTCGGAGGACAATGAGGAATCAAAGTTTTCTCTAAGTTTGGAAATCTTATCCCCTTATCTGGATGCCGAGACATCTTATATACCTGAGGTTTCGATCACATGTGTTCCCACGTTCTCCTCCACATCCCTTAATCATCGGTTACTTGATAGATATCCTATCTTTTGGTAACGACCGCTGCGATCATTAAGGCCTTAATTGCCGCGCGTTGCGGGCAATAATTATCCGATGACTTTTCTATTCTGGAAAGAGGACTATTTGTAGTCGGGCTCTCTGACTCTTATGTTGATCTTTGAGCTCCACTCTCATGAGCCAGTCTCGAAATTTCAACTCCCGAGCTGACCTCAAGGTCTTCATTTATTTTTCTGAGATGGTCTCGGGAGCCCGATACCCGATCTGACCTCGTAGGCTTTCCTCCATTCTCCCGAGGTAGTCTCGGGAGCCCGATTGCAAATCTGACCACGGGACTCTGATCTATTTTCCCGAGATAGACTCAGTCTAACCTCGAAGCACTGGTTCAGTAGGCCCTGTCTCATAGTTTTCCCACATCACATGTCCATCCCGGGACGTTCATCCCTATCATAAACCTTATAAAATTATATTCAGAACCTATTTGTTTATCAAGAACTCAGGAACCAGTCCTATACAAACTCTATCAGAACCTGTTTTTCTTATTATTTATTTTTGGCGTGTGCTAGTCCACAATAATTATTGGACGATTCGTGGAAGCCAATAAGAAATTTCACGAAGAGCTACAAGACGTACACAATTAACTAAGCAATCGGAATAGTCTACGACCGAAGCAAGTCTATATGTACGATTGAAAGGAGAATACCTGTGGAACAAATTGATTCTTCTTTCTTCATCTACATCTCGCGGATGGCCGATCCTTTAACCTGCATGGCAACTTTTTTAGTCCCTATCTATAACGCCTGCTGTGCCCCTGTCTATGCTGCAATTGGCGAAACCATAGCTTCGTACCTTCATCGAAGGCGGAATTGGAGAGCCCTCGCGGACGTTTTGAGGCGCCTCCACGCCAAGGCGGAGAAATTGAAGGTGAACATCGAGGAAGAGGCTCAACAGTTGAGGGTTTGCAACTTCGACGTCGAGGACTGGGAGAAGAGGGTCGAAGAGTTCCTGATCTTGGCAAACCGCGTCGTCGACGATGATTCCAGTGGATGTGCATATCGTTGTCGTGTGGCCCCCAAAATCAGTCGACTGTTGGCGGAAGCCAATTGCTTGTTCAAGGAAGGTGAATCGTTCTCTCCGCCGTACGCCCACTCGCCGCCTCTGGACGTGGCGGAGCAGCTCACAGACCTGAAGCCCACCTTCGGAATGGATTCCATCTTGCAGAAACTGTGGTCGCAGTTTAACCTCGAGGAGAACAGCGTCGTCGGCGTCTACGGGCTCGGCGGAGTGGGGAAGACGACTCTGCTGAAGATATTCAACGACGAGCTGAGGCAGAGGCCTGGCGACTACCAGGTGGTGATCATGATCGAGGTTGCCAACTCAGTGACGCTCAATGCGGTGACGATGCAGAGGACGATTTCCGACCGATTGGGGCTACTCTGGAAGAAAAACCAGTCACAGAAAGATCGCGCCGCGTTTCTTCTGCAGGTACTAAGGAAGAAGAAGTTCGTGATGCTGCTCGATGCTGTGTGGCAAAAGTTTGAATTGGAGGATGTCGGAATCCCCGTTCCGAGCTCCTCCAACGGCTGCAAGCTCGTCGTTGCTTCGCGGCTCGACTACGTGTGCGCCCAGATGGGCACCAAGAACCCCATCGCTATGCAGTGCTTGGAGAAAGAAGAGGCTTGGGATCTGTTTCTGAGCAAATTGACAAACAACGTAAAGGCCGCCATTAACGAGGACAAAGGTATGCACAAAAGTGCGGAGGAGATTGTGAACAGCTGCGGCGGCCTTCCGCTTGCGCTCAATGTCGTCGGCTCTGCTCTTACTTGCAGCAGGGAACCTAATGAATGGAAGCACGCAGCCAGAGCAATGACGCAGAACATATCCAGCATCGACGGCGCCGACAAGATGCTAACTGCTCTCAAGTACAGCTACGACATGCTCGACGATGGGGATAGGCAAAAGGAGTGCTTCCTCTACTGTACTCTGTTCCCAGACTACGGTTCCATCAACAAGGATCAGCTCGTGGACTATTGGGTGGCGGAAGGGCTCATCTCTGCAGTGCCCTACGAAGGGTACAAGGTGATAAGAAAGCTGGTCTCTGCGTGCTTGTTGCAGAGTAGCGACGCAGATCCGCACTCAGAGGTGACGATGCACCAGATGATTCGAAGAATGGGGCATCAACATGCATCTGAGTTCTTCGTAGAAGCCGGTAAGGCATTGAAGCAAGCACCTAATGTGCAAGATTGGACAAAT
Organism: Boesenbergia rotunda; assembly: GCA_024364735.1. NCBI lineage: Eukaryota > Viridiplantae > Streptophyta > Magnoliopsida > Zingiberales > Zingiberaceae > Boesenbergia > Boesenbergia rotunda. Next base: position 56,714 of record JAGFNQ010003799.1, on the reverse strand, counting down.
TTCACAAGGATTTCTCTGATGTCCAACGACATCAGAGAACTCTCCATTTCACCGGACTGCCGGAAGCTTCTTACCTTGCTGCTTCAGAACAATCCAAATCTGCGCCTTCTTAGTCCAAACTTCTTCAAATCGATGCCATCCCTCAAGGTGCTCGACCTTTCGCACACAGCCATCGAGAATCTCCCGGATTGCAGCGCGCTGAGCCAATTGGTGTATCTCAATCTCTCCCACACCCTCGTTAAGGAAGTCCCCAAGAAACTCTGCAACGCGCTGGTCGAGCTGCTTTACCTCAACATGTCCGACACCCGCATCGAGGAGCTCCCCCAGCACCTGTGGAAATTGCAAAAGCTGACACATTTGTATTTGGGCGAGACGTCGGCCCTTAGGGTTATCCCCCATGGCACCATCTCCAAGCTCTATCGGCTAAAGATTCTCAATCTCTACAGAAGTAATTACGGGGTCAAGGACGCGGACGATCTGAACCTGGAGAAATTGGAGGAACTCAAGTTCCTAGGGATCACCATCTACTCCCAGGAAGTCTTCGCTAAGTTGAAGCGAACCGATCCGCTTGCAAGATCCACTCGGTGCTTGAGCCTCTCCCGTTGCCCGAGGATAACATCGATCCAACTCTCGGAGTTCAAGAAGATGGAGCATCTCAAGGAGCTTCACATCGAATCCTGCAACGCATTGGAAAAGCTGATTGTTGATCACGTTGAGCAAGAAGACAGCGTGAAGAGGGTGAAGATTCTCACGCTCGCGAGCTTGCCAAATCTAGTCGAGGTCTCCTTCGGAACGGCAATCCATCGGTTCCAAGATCTGCGCGACCTCACCATTCGTTCATGCCCCAAACTGAAGCACGTTTCATGGGTGATGCGGCTTCAATCCCTAGAGAGGCTCGTCATCTCGGACTGCGACGCATTGGAAGAGCTCGTGCCAAGTGATACTCCTCTTGTCCAATCCATGAACGGCGAATCGATCGTCGAAGGAAGATATGAACTGCCCAGATTGAGGATCATGGAGCTGAAAGGGCTCCAAAGCTTGAGGAGCATATGCCAAAAGGGGAGAAGCTTCCCTGGCTTGGAGAGCATCAGAGTGGAGGGCTGCCAGAACCTTAAAGACCTGCCGGCGACCGGAGTACCAAAGCTGAAGCAAATATGTGGTGAGGTGGGATGGTGGGAAGGATTGACGCCGGAGATGAGGACCAGTTTGCCGGGCGATTGCTTTGTTCCAATTTAATCGGTGTGTGTATATTCCAAAGTTCATTATTTGTTTATATCTTTTAGCCCTACTGTGGATAAAAAATAAAAGGGGCTTTAAAAAAAAATTGAAAAACGCACATATTCATTTGATTTAATTTAATATTTCTGTAAATTATCTTTAAATTCTCAATTACATCTTCAATTTTATCCTTATATTAAAAAAATCAAAAAAATTATTTTCGTTCCCTACATGTAAAATTCTATTTACTTCAACTCTTTAATACATACTGATTTACCTAATTGTCACTATTATTTTTAGATAAAAAAGTCGAAAACAAGATATAATTCTTTCTAAGTTCAATATCATATAACTTGAATTTAATACAATTTCTATCAAATTAAGTACAACCTTTTTTCAAATTCAGCTGATTGAGTTACCACTATTATTTTTAGATTAAAAAGTCCAAAATGAGATATAATTCTTTTTAAATTTAGTATCATATAACTTGAATTTAATATATTTTCTATCAAATTAAGTACAACCTTTTTTCAAATTCAGCTAATCGAAAATTGATTAATGTTGTCCATAATTGATTGGAACTACTCCAATCAATTGATGGGAAGCTTTGGTCGATTAGGAATTAATCAGTAATCGATCAGTTGTATTTGTCGCGAGAGAACATTACCCTTATTTTTTAAAGACATAAAAAGTTCAAAAATAAGTATAATTTTACCTAAATTCAGCACATTTAAATTAAATTTTAGTATATTTTTTATCAAATTAAATATAATTCTTTTTCTATCTGACCAATTGATTAGGAGTTCATACGAATCGATTAGTTTAAGATGAATTGATTAGGTCGTACTTAATTTGATAGAAAATATATTAGATTTTAGTTAGATGATACTGAATTTAGGAAGAATTATACTTTATTTCAAATTTTTTATACCTAAAAAAAATGAAGATAATTTGGTAGTCAAAGCACATAAAATTTTGCATGCAGGGAGTGGAAATGAATTTTTCTTGACACGGGGACTGAAGAGAGAGTTGAGTTTGTATGCAGGAAATTTAAGATAATTTTCCTTAATATTTAATGTGACTAATTTATCGAGTTTGCATGCAAGAAGTTTAAGATAATTTTCCCTTAATATTTAATGTGACTGATTTATCTATATGAAAAAAATGATTAATGAGGTTGGATAACGTTGAACCTTGGGGCCGGTCCAGCCCCACGGAAGTTTCTCACCGGTTGCTAGGGTAAATCGAAGCGCTCGTGGCGTGCGGTCTAGAAGCCCAACTTTCCAGAGTTCGCGCTTTATTTGGAGGAAAAATTTCTGCAAAGTACGTCATAGCTAGGGATCGAATCACGGATGTCTGAGATGATAACTAGTCATCTTTCTGTTGCATCATAATGGGGGATTGACTAATTTATCTATATAGGAAAATGATTTGATGCCTCATAGTATTCTTGGACTTCAATATATACGACAGGTTTACAGAATAGAGGAAGTAAAAATTATCAAAAGACATTGATAATTTTTTGAAATTATCAATAAGTTCATTACATTTTATAATTTATTAAATAATGTATTAAATCTCTCTTCTATCCCTTCCGTCAACCTCCTTTCCTAACATAATTTTTCAAAATATCCAAGTCACAATTTAGAAATTTATAAATCTAAAATTAAATATTTAGTTCGGATGCATATCATCTCATTCCTCTCTCTTTGTTGTTCCTATAAAGACAATGCACGAACCTATGTCTGCTTATCATATTCCTTTCGGTGTGATTGCAAAAAAAAGTAATAAACAGGACAAGCGCGTTGAAGAATTACGTCATTGAAGAACTACGGTGTTTAAGAACATCGTTGTTGAAGCAAAAATTTCAAACAAGACTGAAAGATTGATTAGGAAGATAGATAAATGTATGTCCTTGAATCAAGTTTTGACATCATATTTATTTTCTCCTCGCTTAATCTTTCCTAGTGATCGTGAATTTACAGAAATCTAAGAGAGAGTTTGGTTTCTTTGGTTTCTATTTTCATTTTCTAGAAAAGTATATTTTTTTCATTTCTTAAAAAATAACTTTTAGACATTCTCTATTTTCCAATTAAAATAATATTTACTTTTCTAGAAAACAAATATGAAATTACAAACCAAACATTATTTTAAAAAAAATCATATTTTCTCAGAAAATGAAAATAAAAATTGAGCAAACAAAATGCTCCCTAGCCTTCCAGAGTTGAGCTCACCCGAGCCCTACTCCGACCTTCACCTCGAGTATGTTTTCTCTCGGCTTCTTGTCCCTCGGACGTCGCGCACGTCCTTCTCACTCCACTAGCGTACTCTTCCGCAGTCCTCCACATCTCTCGGATGCACCTAGTCTATCGGCTCCCTTCCCGTATCATCCTTCTCATCTGCTGCATCTTCAATTCGACTTTATGTTCCTAAGTTATTGCATACTTAGACACATGGATTAGATACCAACATGACCTAACTTGACTCGGTTCACCATATCAAAATTCACACTGGGTACTTACAGGTCTATTAGTGAGTTTCAGTGAAAACCCACTGATGACACCATATAAGACCCTCTGTACTTCTAATATCCCCACACCAGACTCACTTTGTAACTTGATTAGAAGCAAGTTTTGATACTATATCTACTTTCTCCTCGTCCAACCCTTCCCGGAGGTTGCGAGTTTGCATAAATCCAAATAGCTTAGGTTCATTAATGGATCTCGGAAGGGGTTGCTCCTAGGGGTCTAGATGGACGATAGGGTGTGCCAAAAGAGTTGGAGACGGACTTGAGTTTCAATTCTTGGGTTTTGGCACATGGATTTTGTGGTTCATGCATGGAAATATGACATTGGGGTCATATAGCATGAGAATTGGTGTTTGAAGTATAAATGTCATATAAATCAATGCTAGGGATGCATTGTGGGTTGGTATGGGCATTGACATCAATGGGGAACCAAAACTAGGACTTTTGGTTAAGGTTTGAGTGAACCTTTTTGGCTAGTTTTAAGTTTTGTGCCAAACTTGGAAATGGTGATAGATACATTTTTGGGTGTATTTTTCCCAAGTAGGTATGAGTACCACAAACTTCTCCACAAAATTTAAGAATTTTTGGAGATCTGTGAAATTTCTAGCGCATTTCTAAATTTCGTCAGAAAAGTTGAAATTTCTGACTTTCAGAATATCAGTCGACTGCCCCTGGGGTCAGTCGACTGGTCAGGGCTAATTTTTTTATCAGCAACTGGGAGTGGTCCAAATGATGTAAAACAAGTATATGGGGGGTTAGTACACTGTGTTTGGGATCATTAGGGATTAAAAGATCCAATGATTGGGATATTATTGTGATCTTTTTGATGTTAGGCAAAGGGGGAGAAGTGTAGGGTTTAATTTGGGAAACCAAACACACCTTTGCAAGGAAATCCTAGGTCTAGGGGGAGACTAGGTGAAGGGAGAGCATGGTTGCTCCATTCTTGGCGTAAGGGGAACCTTGGAGAGGTTCTTAAAAAGCCCTTGTAAGTCCAATGTAGGGGGAGCCTTGGGAAGGTTTTAAAAAGCCCGTTTTGGTGAAAATTCCTAACTTGGGAGGGTTAGGTGTAGGATGCCTTGGGATAGGATCCATGTTTGCATTGCATATGCATTGGCGGTATAAGTCCAAGATGGAGTCTTGGCATCGTAAGTCCAAATGATTGTTTAGCATTGTTATTGCTACTTATTACTATTTGTTTTCTCTAACTCAAACGTATTGTCAAACATCAAAAATGGAGAGATTGTTGAGGCAATTTATGGTCCGGAGTGACCATGTGTTTTGATGTTTGGGCAAATGATTTACGTTAGGTTTACCCTTGTGTATTTGATATGTGTATATGAGTGTGAAGGATGTGCAGGTTACACATATTGGCTTAGTTGGACGGCTTCGGTACGGTGAAGGGTGGCATGGAGACAAGCTGGAGGCTTGTGTGCACCCGAGGGACTTTGGAGAGCAAGGATGATGAGCTGAGGAGCGCGGACTTTGAGGCATGCGTGAAGGATGACATGGAGACAAGCTGGAGGCTTGTGTGCATCCGAGGGAGGGGAGCCGAAGATGAAGAGGGCGCGAAGGCAATAGTCGAGGCTGCTGATGAGGAATCAGCTGAGTCATAAGGATACGAGTGCTGAGTGATTGTACTCGGGAAATCCTAAGGTTCGAGTGCTAAGAGAAGTGTACTTGGGAAGAGAAACCTTAGGTGTGTGAGTGGACCAGTCGACTGCCCTTGGGGCAGTCGACTGATAAAACTCACAGAATGTAGTAAACCTGGGACCAGTCGACTGCCCTGGGAGCAGTCGACTGGTAGCGGCTGGTTGAGTAGGCTGAAAATTCGAACGTTGAGTTACAACAGTCGAATTTCAGTGGGACCAGTCGACTGCCCTGGGGGCAGTCGACTGGTGGCGGTCAAAACAGGAGTAAGCTCTATATAAGAGGGCTTCGTTTTGGCTGGAACTCTTGATGAATTTGGCTTTGGTTAAAGGTCAAATAGTAGTCTAAGAGCTCAGATATTGTCGAGGTGTTGTGGTGAAATTTCTCCACCCACAAGGAGCGACAAGGGCTAGCCGGAGGGCATCCGGGGAGTGATCCACCGAAGGATTCTTGGATTAGTCACCTCTTGGAGGTGGATACCAAGTAAACGAAGTTGTTAACATTGGTTTTCTTGTTTTTCATTATATTGTTTCTATTGTGCTAACCTTCTTGTAGAGAAAGATTCGAGAATTGCTATTCACCCCCTCTAGCAACCGTAACGATCTAACAAGTGGTATCAGAGCTTGGTGAGCTTATCTACGGACTAACCGCCGAGGGAGCAAGAATGCTAGAGGGAAAATGATAGAAGATAAGCTTGGGGATGATATCAACGCACCACCCACATACGATCATGAAGATTTTGGATATTAGATGTCAAGGATAGAGACATGGTTCGGAATGGAGTGGGACCTTAGGATTGCGATTGATGAACCGTTTGAAATTCCTAAGGATAAGCATGGGAAGAAGCTCCGACCAAGATATTGGAATCAAGAGCAACAAAATCAATCAAAGGCGAATGAAAAGGTAATTGCAATTTTACTTAATCTTTTGCCTAATTGTATTTTGAGTTGTGTAGGAGAATATAGAAGTGCATATGAGTTATGGAATAAGTTGGAAAAATATCACGAGAAACCTACACAAGATCAATTAGTGGAAGAGCCCAAGAAGACAAGTCAAACGGGTCAAGAGGAAGAAAAAGAAAAGGAATTATCAACATCATCAAGTGAAGTGGCACAAGATAGTGAAAAGTCATCCACCTTATCAAGAGAAGAAGAAGAGGTGTCAAATTCAAGGATTGAGGGGGAGGAGAGACCCACATCAATACCGGAGCAAGAAGAAGCTTCAACCTCTACCAAAGCAAAGACAAAGGATCATATCATATGCTTTGGGTGCAATGAAAAGGGACACTATAAGGACAAGTGTCCAACGAGTAAGAAAAAGGAGGTAATTCTAGACCCATCTCAATTCATTTAAATTCTAACATGGGTTGTAGGAATGAGGAAGCTCAAAAGAATAGAAAGAAGATTCGATGCTTCACATATGGTGAGCTAGGACACTTCTGATAGATCGACAGACGTGCTAGAGGGGGGTGAATAGCACTTTTTCGGTTGAATCTCTACAAGATTGTTAGTTGTGCAGCGGAAATACAAATAAAAATAAACTAACAACAGGAAACATTGCTAACAAACCAGGTTTACTTGGTATCCACCCCGGACGAGTGACTAATCCAAGAATCCGTCGGTGGATCAATCCCCGGAGAAACCTCACCACAATCACTTTGACAAGATCTGGGCACAAAAGACTACTAACTCACTTTAGCCAAGCGAGTTTCGTCAAAAATCTCAGCCACCAAGAAGTCCTCTTTAAATAGGACTCGAGCTGAAACCCTCGCCATCAGTCGACTGCCCTCAAAGTAGTCGATTGGTGTCACTGAAATTCGACCGTTGCAACCCCAACGTTCGAATTCTCAGCCAACTCACCAGCCGCTACCAGTCGACTGCTCCCAGGGTAATCGACTGATCCAGAGCTGTAAACCTTCTGTGAGTTTTATCAGTCGACTGCCCAAATGGTAGTCGACTGCCCCACTCACACACCTAGGGTTTCCCTTCCCGAGTACACCTCTCTCAGCACTCGAACCCTACGATATCCCGAGTACAATCACACAGCACTCATATCCTCACAACTCGACTGACTCCTCATCAGCAGCCTCGACTATTACCTTTACGCCCTCTTCATCTTCGGCTCCCGTCCCTCGGATGCACGCAAGCCTCCAGCTTGTCTCCATGCCATCCTTCATGCATGCCTCGAAGTCCGCGCCCCTCAGCTCATCGTCTCTGCTCTCCAAGGTCCCTCGGGTGCATACAAGCCTCTAGCTTGTCTCAATGCCACCCTTCACCGTACCGAGGTCGTCCAGTCAAGTCAATATGTGTAACTTGTACAACCTACACACTCAATATACACATATTAAAACACAAGGGAAACCTAACTTAAACCCTTTGCCCAAACATCAAAACACTTGGTCACTCCGGACCACAGATTGCCTCAACAATCTCCCCCTTTTTGATGTTTGGCAATACGTTTAAGTTAGGGAAAGCAAAATAGTAGTCAATAACAATAACAATGCATATGCAATGCAAAAATGGATCATATCCCAAGGCATCCCACACCTAACCTTCCAAGTTAGGACTTTTTCACACCTAACTTTCCAAGTTAGGAATTTCCACACCTAACTTCCCAAAGTTAGGAATTTTCCACACCTAACCCTCCAAGTTAGAAATTTCCACACCTAACCCTCCAAGTTAGGAATTTTCTACACCTAACCCTCCAAGTTAGAACTTTTCAACACCTAACCCTTCAAGTTAGGATTTTTCACCAAAACGGGGTTTTTTAAAGCTTCTCCAAAGCTTCCCCTACATTGGACTTACAAAGGCTTTTTAAGAACCTCTCCAAGGTTCCCCTTACGCCAAGAATGGAGCAATCATGCTCCCCCTTAATCTTAACTCCCCTTAAACCTAGGGTATCTAGCAAAGGTGTGTTTGGTTTCTCAACTTAAACCCAAACTTCTCCCCCTTTGCCTAACATCAAAAAGAACCCAACAATATCCCAATCATTGGTTCTTTTAATCCCTAATGACCATAAACAATGTGTACTAGCCCCCCATACACTTGTTTTGCATTATTTGGATACATACCCAGCTGTTGAAACTTAATTCAGCCTTTACCAGTCGACTGCCCCAAATGGCAGTTGACTTATACTCTAAAAATCAGAATTTTAGCCTTTCTGACGAAATTCAGAAATGCGTCAGAAATTTCACAAATCTCCACAAATTCCCAAATTTTGTGGAGACATTTATGGTACCCATACCTACTTGGGAAAAATACATTCCAAAATGTATCTATCACTATTCCCATGTTTGACACAAAGCCCAAAACTAGCTAAAAGGTTCGAAAAACTCTTGACCTAAAGTCCTAGTTTTGGTTTCCTCTTGATGTTACTGTCAATACCAACCCACAATATATCCCTAGCATTGATTTACATGGTAATTACACAATAAAAACCAATTTTCATGCAATATGACCCCAATGTCATATTTCCATGCATGAGACTCAAAAACACCTTGCCAAAACCTAAGAATTGAGACTCAAGTCCGTCTCCAATTCCTTTGGCACACTCCATGGTCCATCTAGACCTCTAGGAGTAACCCTCCCAAGGTCCATTCATCATATATCCCAAAGGCTTCTAGAGCTCCCCCTTGAGCTCTTAGCCCTAGCCACCTCCCTAGGTGACTCAACAAACACTAGACCACACCAGTATTCTCCCGGTGACTCTTGGCCTACAAACTCAACTTTCTTAACCTTAGACATCTTGTCCTTGGTTAAGTCATTTCTTTTTCCTTTAAATGGCACCCCTTGCTATTTTTGGGCTCCCCCTTCTTGCCATAATCATATGTCACCCTAGCATATTTCTTTCCCTTGGCATGGGAGACCTTAGATCGGTATCCCAACCCCAATCTATCATTGGTGCGGGTTAAGTCACCCAACACCATATTTAAACCCTTAGATCCAATAGTGAATCTCTCTAGGGTTTTCTCTAACCTGTCAAGCTTTTCCCTTAAAACTTGATTTCCCCTTTCTAGGTTCCTAAACCTAGAATCCATGTCCACTTTGGACATTCCTAGACCTACCCATTTTCCTAGGCACATTCCTTCCCTTTTTGATATTAGTGTCATGATCCTCAGATCTAGAAGTCTTGGGTCTATCATTATGCATGCTCTTCCTAGGGTTTTGATCTATCTTGTTAACCCTAGTCCTATCATTATATTTGAAACCAAAATTATGCACCATTAAGCATTTTTCATGAATGTTAGCATGCATGGATAAATGATTAATTCTATTTTTATCATGCATTGAGGAACTTGAAATTGAATTACATTTTAATCTAGGGTTAGGAATTACCTCCCTTACCCTTGAAGTTTCCCTTTGATGGAAGCCTCTTCTCTTTCTCTCCTCCTTTTCCCATCTTCTCAAATTCTCCATCTTCTTTAGTTCCCCTTTCCTTGGACACTTTGTGTGAAAGTGCCCCAGCTCTCCACATGTGAAGCATCGGATTTTCTTCCTTTTCTCTTGAGCTTCTCCAATCCTACACTTCACATTAGATTTAACTGGAATTGAACTGAGTGTATGATTTACCTTCTTTACCTTCCCAATTGGACACTTATTCTTATAGTGCCCCTTTTTGTTGCAACCAAAACATGTAATATGGTCCTTGGTCTTGGCTTTGATGGAGGTAGAGGCTAGGTTGACTTCTTCTTCAACCTTTGATGATGTGGATGCCTCCTCTTGATCTGGTACTGTTGAGGGTCTCTTCTCCCCCTCAATTCTTGAGGTGGAGACCTCTTCCTCTTCTTCTCTTGAGGAGGTTGAAGATCTCTCACTCTCTTCTTCCACTTTACTTGAGGATGTAGATAACTCAATTCACTCCTCTTCTTGAACTATGGGGCTTTTCTCCTTAGGCTATTGAGATTTTGTAGGGGTCTCATGATATCTTTTCAATTTATCCCACAATTCATATGCGTTTTGATATTCCCCTACATCACTCAAAATTTTGTTAGACAAAAGATTTCCTATGATACTAGTTACCTTTTCATTTGCTTTCGCTTGTTCTTGTTGTTCATGATTCCAATACCTAGGCTTAAGCATCTTCCCGTGCTTATCCTTTGGAATCTCATATGGCTCTTCAAGCGCGATTCGAAGGTCCCACTCCATCCCGAACCATGCCTCCATTCTCGCTTTCCAATATCCAAAATTCTCATGATCGTAGGCTGGTGGAGTGTAGATGTCGTCCCTCAACTTATCTTCCATCGTTCTTCTTCCTCTAGCGTGTGCTCCCTCGGCGGTTAGTCCGATCAAGAGCGGTCCTTCGCTCTGATACCAACTGATAGATCGACAGGCGTGCTAGAGGGAGGGTGAATAGCACTTTTTTGGTTGAATCTCTACAAGATTGTTAGTTGCGCAGCGGAAATACAAATAAAAATAAACTAAAAACAGGAAGCAATGCTAACAAACCAGATTTACTTGGTATCCACCCTGGACGGGTGACTAATCCAAGAATCCGTCGGTGGATCAATCCCCGGATAACCTCCGGCTAGCCCTCGTCGCTCCTTGTGGGTGGAGAAACCTCACCACAATCACTTTGACACGATCTGGGCACAAAAGACTACTAACTCACTTTACCCAAGCGAGTTTCATCAAAAATCTCGGCCACCAAGAAGTCCTCTTTAAATAGGACTCGGGCTGAAACCCTCGCCACCAGTCGATTACCCTCAGGGCAGTTGACTGGTGCCACTAAAATTTGACCGTTGCAACCGCAACGTTCGAATTCTCAGCCAACTCACTGACGATGACCCAAATATACTAATTAATTTGTCACGAAATGTAGGGGCTCATCAAATTTAAATATCAATGAAAGCTGGAAACCCTTTTACAAGCAAAATGTGTAAGAATGTAGCAAAGGGGCCACAGGTCGTATTTTCCTCAGGGATAGTTGTCGTGCTTGATTCAAACTTGTAGTTATGCGTCGTTTTTGGGGTTTCAAATAAATAATTTGGATTTTGGGTTGGGATACAATCGAAAGTGAAACTGCAATTGAGAAAGAAAATGAAGTAGAAATAAAGGAAAATGAGCAATGGAGCTAACAAGGAACTAAACCTATTACTCCACTTAGCCGCAAGTAAGAAAGCTAACAAATGCAAGGAGAATTCAAGGAATCTAAAAGTGATATCAATAGAATGCAAGAAGCTATTTTCTGCCACAAAAACAAGTGAAAACTGATGTAAAAATATTTCCCCAAACAGCTTGGCACACAAGCTGAATTTGTTGTGCCAAGCTCTGAATTTTTGTACCTAAAACCACTTCTAACAATTCAGAATTGTAACTGATCGAATGGAATTTGGCAAGCAAGCTATTAATGGAAAACTTGGTAGAAATGAATGAAGAACGCAGTCCTAAATCAGTCAAGCAAAACACAAACCGAAACTAAACTTAAATGTCCAGAAATTTCAGAAATACTAAGCTAAACAAAATGGGATTCAGAAACAATTCTGGACAACTTAGATTACTGAATTCATACCCTAAATGTGATCTCTAATTGCAGGGAATAAACTAAGCACTAACAATCTGAAAACAAACTAAAAGAGCACTAAAAACTGAACTAAAGTTCAGAACTAGGCAGAATTTCTGTTTAGCAAGGTTTGACTAGGAAACACATTGAATTTTTGGCTTATCAAGCTAAACAATGATTCAGAATTTAAGCTAAGGTCTAAACAAACTTAAACTATCTAGATTAGCTCACTAAAAATGAAACAAGCATGAAAATTCAGAAACATGATGGAAAATTCAGAAATAACTTGGCACGTTAGCTGGAATTGGCACGCAACAAACTAAACACAATAAAACTGAAAATTCAACTCAATCTGGCATTAAACAAGTTCCTAACTTACTGCAATTGAAGATTAAAATCCTAATTAAGCTAAACAATTCAGAAAACTAAATCTGAGCAGCTGATCTAATTGCAGAAAAACAGAACAAATTCGGCAGATAGTAAAATTACAACTAAACAATGAAAGTTTATGATCTAAACTACTCCTCGATTCTTCCCGAGCTCAGGATCTTCTTGGTTGTCAATCAAAAGCCGGCTTCGAACCCCTAGGCTCAGCAAATCAGTGGAAAACAGCTTCAATCCATCGATTCTGCTCAAACTTCTTCAGCTGGGAGAATTCCAATCCAATTGCTTCGATCTTCGTTTGTGGAGCTGCGATGGTGATTTGGGAACAATCTGAGGTCACCTGAGAACCCCTACAAGTGCCTCAGATCGTCGGAAATGGATTGTGGCGAAGATCTCAGTGCTTGGACCACAGAGATTGCGAAACCCTCAACAAGCTCTGTCCGGATCAAATCTGAGCTGAATTCTCGATTGATGATGTCTTCTAAAGATTCAGATGATGAATCTCGGTTGGAAACAAGGTGGTCACGCCTTCTTGGATGAAGAAATGGCTAAGAACATCAAGAACTAAGGAAGAACAGCGGAAGCAGTGAAGACGCGACAAAGGTTTCGGCTGTGGAAAATTTCCTTAAGTATTAACCAATGGACGACTCAGATCGATTTGCTTTAATCCAACGGCTGATCTTGGTCTGATTTAAGCCAAACTTTGATGATGATGATCTGGGGTCAGGATCTGCCTCGTGGTAGCTCGGATCCTCCAGATTTTCAACGGATGGTCCAGATCAAACTAATCTTTGAATGGATGATCTATAGCCCTCCAAGCTTGATCCAACGGTTGATCTTGCTCTGATTGGGATGAAATCTTCAGATCTTGATCAGGGTGCTTAATCAACCCTAGCCTTAGCTCGAATTGCTTCAGTTCATCCCGGATGGCTCAGATCTAGCCGCTTTCGAATCGAACGGCCCAGATTTAATCGTAATCTTGATAATCTGATCCGGGTCACTTCCGACTCGAGTTTGACCCAATATGCCCTAGGTTCTTGAACTTTTTATGCCTACAAAAAATAAATCAAGAATTTAGTGGTCAATTAACTCAAATATATGTAATTTTGCAATTAAGCCCAAAATATGAATAAGTTCTAAAACCTAGGCAATTTCACAATTTTAGCAATAAAAACATAGATCAAACAGGGATTTAAGCAACTCAAATGATCAATAAAATGGAATCTATCAACTCCCCCACACTTAGCCTTGAGCATCTCGCGAAAACAGTAAATATGTATCCCCTAGATTTCCTTAAGCACAATTAGAAGCAATTGAAAAGAAATTACCTAGGGTTGCCAATTCTCATAAATCTAAGCTCTATGGATTACTGTCTTGTCCTTAAATCAACAACTTAGCCTTTTCATCCCTCATGAGTCATTGAGATGAATCTAAATCACTAGCCTTTCAAGGAAAATATTGGTGACTCTCTCCTAAGTTCTAAGTTGATGATGGAAGTGGAGCTCACTCAAACACACATGCTTCTTGCACTACCATAGGCTTGCTTATTATCTACTCTCTACCATTTATCATGATTGGGATCAACATCTATAAAAACAAGGAAAAACATAGAAAATGGTAAGAAGTGAAATAAAAGCTAAGGACATGGAATAAAAACCAAGAAAAATTGAGTAATGGGTAAAGTGGAAGACTTGAGTGCTTGAGGATATTTTTGATGCTCTTTGCTTTCCATACAGTCCTCTAATGATCTCAAACGTGTTGTGAAGTCAAACTTGAATAATTGCCTTTGATTTGGATGAAAAACCTTGCCTTGACCTCTTGTGCCAATTTTTGTCTATTCGTGCCAACTTTGCTTTCCTTCCTTTTCGGCTCAACTTTGTATCAAAGAACATGAGATATCAAGTGAAATAGATACTCAATATAAAATTATCACTCAACAACACTTGTAGCTAACTCTTGATACATTTCCTTTACAAGTTGGCACACTTCCTTCATTTGTTCTTTCTTTTTTTTTTCTTTTTTTTTCGTGGTCAGCTACTAAATTCATTTCTGCTTCCTTTTCCTCTAGTCGAGTCAAAAAGATAGTGAAACCAAGATGTAATTCTGATGAGTAGCCTCTCATTAAATTCATGAAACCAAAACTCCCTTGGATGCCCCTTTATCTCTTTTGTTTCTTTTTTTTTTCTCTGCTCTCAGATTGGCTCAGCTTCAATTCAAACTTAACAGCAGTGTGTTCAGATTTTCACAGCTTCTTCTCAGATTTCATCAGCCTTCGATTCAGATTTTTTTTTCCGGATTTGAACTCTTAACCTCCATTTCCTTCTGATCATCAGTGGTTGAGTTCCACCAATATAGCCTAAACAAACCAATTCAGTTCAATTGGGTACAAAAATTGTCTCACTGCCATTTCTGTTTTGGCACAAAAATTTCCTGCACAGATTTTAGCTACTTCAATTTCGATTTTACAGCCCTCCAAGAACAGATTCCAGCATAGATTTTTCTTGTCTTATTCAGTATCTCCAAGCTGCATATCTTCTTTTCTGCCCATAGTTGCATTTTCGGATTTGTTACTGCTGAAATTCAGATCATTGCAAACTTATTTCAACTCAGCAAAACTTGTTACTGCTTTACAAGTTCCTTGCATTGCAGATTTTCTCACAGCCTCAAACATGAATTTTTCAGCCTTCGAATCAGAATTAAACACAGAATTTTGATTTCCATGAGTTCAACTTCAAACCTTGCTGACCAAAAATAGCTTCATAGATGTTTCCTTGACAAAGAGCTCCTATCTCTTCACTTGGCAAAAATCCTTTATTGGTGTGCCATTTCTTCGGATTCTTCCATTGCTTTCCATAAACGCACCATCTTGCTCATTCTTGGCACCAAACTCACTCACTTGGCACATGAGAATTCTTTTTTTTTTTCGAGTTGAAATGCATCATTGATGAAAACTTCTTCCAATTCACCAATCACTCCCCCACACTTAATTCTTTGTCCGTCTCGGGCAAAATCGCATCAAGAAAAACACCCCAAGCAAACAAATCCATAGAAAAATGGGGTTACGATTAAGAACAAGGAAAGATAATTCAAGAAGAATATGTATCAAGTATGATCATGGAAAAATAATGGAAACAATAGGATTAGTCTTCATAAATGTGATCCAATCAACGAAATATGGTTTTAAAAGAACCTAAGCAAGTTCTAGAGTTCAATAACATGTGTGTCACAAACAAGGCTAATCTCACTAGGTAAAAATAATCCATCTCAAATCTTCAATTAAGAGTCTAAAGCCAAAATCGTACTCAAGCATCCAAGATTTCATCCATGAACTAAATTCTAAGTCTTGACAACCAAATTTAATTTATTTTCAAAAGACTCTAAAATGACAACAAGTTAACCTAGAGGGATACTTTTATTTCTACTCATGTAAGGAAAAGTGCTAAGAAAACAAAACATGGTATTTACAATAACTCTATTCATTCATGTCATGTATCTTAAGCATTTATTCCCTAGAACAATGAAAATGTACCAAGAGAAAATGGTATTTACAATGAAAAATTATTTGAATTTAAAAGTACCTACTTGAGAAAATTAATTGCGCATGCACTTGAAGTTATTCTTGCATAACGTAAGGAAATGGTGTATACAAAGAAAAATGAGTGCAAAATTTAGTGAACTCCCCTTTTAAGTTGGGTATGTGGCATCAATATAGTCCACTCCATCCACCTCTAACTCCTTGACCTCTTCATGGAATTTCTTGAGCCGGTGGCCATTTACTTTTGTACACTTGACTCGTGG
>JAGFNQ010003799.1:0-37440 GCA_024364735.1 Boesenbergia rotunda | reverse complement strand
TTTATAAAGTGCTGGAAACCCTTTTTACAATCAAAGAAGAAAAGCGTAGTAAAGGGGTCACAGGTCGTATTTTTCAAAGGGCTAGTTCAAGTTGTTCGATTCGTGCTCGAGTTTATGTGTCGTCAATGTTTTTGGGTTTCAAATAAAGTCTGGTGTTTGGTTTCAAATAGACAAGGAAAGGCAATAAAAAGAAATGAAAACTTGATACTAATGTGAAACAACCTAAGAAATGAACTAATCACATCACTTGGAGAACAAGGCTATTAATGAAATGAAATGCATGAATTAAGAACTGAAATTCGGAATTGAATGCAGCAGTAATAGAAATGAGATTACAGAATTGAAGTTGCATGAATTCAAACACTAAGCTTGATACCAAGTAAAGGAACACCTTGTGCCGGAAACTAAATCTACATGTAGTATTGAATTGCAACTTGGTACAAATAGAGCAGCACTACACTACTGTGAAACTACTGATGTAACAATCGAATTTGAAACAAACAGATTGAATACAAAATTCTGAATCAAACTATTGCAGAAAATGAAATGCTAAGCTTAATAACTCGAAATGCATGCATGCTTGTATCAAACTGAATGCTGGAAACAAACAAGGATAAACTGAACTCAAATCACTAATCTAAGGTTCAGATGCAATCAAGAAGAGCTACTGATTTCTTGACACCAAAATTTAGAAGCAAGTGACTGAAATTGTAGAAATTAGAATCAAACCGCAGAACTCTGAAATCTGATACGCAGCTGAAACTTGAAGCAGAAATTGAAAGGAAGTGCTATACAAATGGAACCAGCTACCATGGAACTTCAGAAGAGACTCTAAGACTTATGGGATACAAAAGTCAGAACCCTAGCAAAGACTGATACGCAAGATCAGTTTTAGAAAGCTGATACGCAAACAGTTTAGTCAAAATCAATTCAGAGATGCAACTAGGTTTGAATCTGATCAACTGAGTACAATTGTTCACTGCCAACAAACCTAACTACTTAAGATGCTGAATTACAAGCTAACAATTGCGAAAACAAATCAAGAGATGAAATCTCTGATACAAAGTTCAGGAGCAATAAAAGAAATGCAGAAAACAGGGCTGACATGCAGTAGTAACTTGGCACGCAAACAGAAAAGCAGGAAATAAAACTGAATTCAAATTCAATTGATCACTGATCGAACTCACTAGCCAACTACGTGCAAAATTAAAATCTAATTGAAGACATAAACAATTCAGAAAAGGAAATTACAGCAGCTAATCGAATGCAGAAACAGAATTGTTGCAGGAATAGAAATTACAGCATGGAAAATTAAGAAATGTAATTAAACTAAGCCTCGACCAATCTTTGTCTCAAAACCACCTTGTTCGTCACGCAAAGGCAAGCCAAGAACCCCTTCAACTCGCAATCATCGGAAAAATCTGTCGATGTATCGAATCTGCCGCAAATCTGCTCAAGTTTGGAGAAAACCACTCGATCTCTTCGATCTCGCTTTGTAGATTGATGATGGTGATTTGAATATGATCAGAGCTCAGCCGAGAACCCCTCAACTAGCTCAGATGGATGGAAAGTGGCACCAAACGAAATCAAATCGATCAAATGACAGATCTGAAGAAACCCTCATTCATCTCTGTTTTTGAGCAAATTGGAGCTGAAATCTTCACAACAACAGCATTCCGACGATCTGATCTCGATCCAAGAATGATTCGAAGTGGTCACGCCTCTGATTGAAAGAAAATTGTGAAGAAAACGATGAACTGAGGAGAAAACGAGAAGAAAACTAAGCTGCTAATGGCGAAGACGTGACAAATGAGATCGGGCTCTGTTTGCAGTTTAAGTAGTTAAACATTGGACGGCCGAGATTAATCCCGCTTCATCCAACGGTGGATCTTTGTCCGATTTGATTCAAAATTTTCAGATCTCGATCAGAGGTCAGGATCATCCTCGTGGTAGCTCAGATCTGCCAGATCTCCAACGGATGGTTCAGATCACCTTGATCTTTGTATGGATGGTCTAGATCACTCTGATCATGATCCAATGGCTAGATGATCTCTAATTTGGCTGAAACTCTCAGATCTTGATCTGATCGCTTGATTAGCCTTAATCCCAGCTCGGATTGATCAAAAGTTCTCAGATGGTCTAGATCTAACTATCTTTACATCGAACGGTCCAAATTAGTTGACGCTTGATTCCTTTGATCTGGTCCACTTTTGACTCAACCTTGACCCAATATCCTAGGTCCACGATCCGTTCAAGCCTACAAGAGTAGATCAAAAATTTAGTGACAAAACAACTCGAAAATATCAAAATTTGCAATTAAGTCCAAAAAGAGTATAAATCCTAGAACCTAGAGTAAATCCACAATTATACAAGTAAAATATGGGTCAAATACGGATTTAAGCATATGAAATGATCAACAAAATGACGCTTATCAACTCCCCCACACTTAAGCTTGAGCGTCTCGCGAAAAGTACTAAATATGTATCCCCTAGTTTATTTCCAAACATAAGTAGAAGCAATTGAAAAGAAATTACCTAGGGTTGTTAATTATCAAAAATCTAAACTCTATAGACTAGTATCTTGTCCTTAAATCAACAACTTAACAATTTCAACCTTCATGATTCATTGAGATGAATTTCACTCACTAACCTTTCAAAGGAAACTTTTGGTGGCTCTCTTCCTAAGTTCTAAGTACATGATAAAAATGGAGCTCACTCATACACACATGCTTCTTGCACTACCATAGGCTTGCTTATTATCTACTCTCCACCATTATTCATGATTAGAATCAATCATCTATAAAAGCTTATTCAAAAGTGAAAGACACATGAAATGGTAGAAATGAAATAAAAAACATGAAAATAGCAAATTTGAATGAGTGGAAGACTTGGATGTTTGACAGGCCCAAACTATGTGTCACAAAAGTAGGCCTCAAATTTAGATGTAAATGAATAACTGGAAACCCTTTTACAAGCAAAATGTGTAAGAATGTAGCAAAGGGGCCACAGGTCGTATTTTCCTCAGGGATAGTTGTCGTGCTTGATTCAAACTTGTAGTTATGCGTCGTTTTTGGGGTTTCAAATAAATAATTTGGATTTTGGTTTGGGATACAATCGAAAGTGAAACTGCAATTGAGAAATAAAATGAAGTAGAAATAAAGGAAAATGAGCAATGGAGCTAACAAGGAACTAAACCTATTACTCCACTTAGCCGCAAGTAAGAAAGCTAACAAATGCAAGGAGAATTCAAGGAATCTAAAAGTGATATCAATAGAATGCAAGAAGCTATTTTCTGCCACAAAAACAAGTGAAAACTGATGTAAAAATATTTCCCCAAACAGCTTGGCACACAAGCTGAATTTGTTGTGCCAAGCTCTGAATTTTTGTACCTAAAACCACTTCTAACAATTCAGAATTGTAACTGATCGAATGGAATTTGGCAAGCAAGCTATTAATGGAAAACTTAGTAGAAATGAATGAAGAACGCAGTCCTAAATCAGTCAAGCAAAACACAAACCGAAACTAAACTTAAATGTCCAGAAATTTCAGAAATACTAAGCTAAACAAAATGGGATTCAGAAATAATTCTGGACAACTTAGATTACTGAATTCATACCCTAAATGTGATCTCTAATTGCAGGGAATAAACTAAGCACTAACAATCTGAAAACAAACTAAAAGAGCACTAAAAACTGAACTAAAGTTCAGAACTAGGCAGAATTTCTGTTTCGCAAGGTTTGACTAGGAAACACATTGAATTTTTGGCTTATCAAGCTAAACAATGATTCAGAATTGAAGCTAAGGTCTAAACAAACTTAAACTATCTAGATTAGCTCACTAAAAATGAAACAAGCATGAAAATTCAGAAACATGATGGAAAATTCAGAAATAACTTGGCACGTTAGCTGGAATTGGCACGCAACAAACTAAACACAATAAACATGAAAATTCAACTCAATCTGGCATTAAACAAGTTCCTAACTTACTGAAATTGAAGATTAAAATCCTAATTAAGCTAAACAATTCAGAAAACTAAATCTGAGCAGCTGATCTAATTGCAGAAAAACAGAACAAATTCGGCAGATAGTAAAATTACAACTAAACAATGAAAGTTTATGATCTAAACTACTCCTCGATTCTTCCCGAGCTCAGGATCTTCTTGGTTGTCAATCAAAAGCCGGCTTCGAACCCCTAGGCTCAGCAAATCAGTGGAAAACAGCTTCAATCCATCGATTCTGCTCAAACTTCTTCAGCTGGGAGAATTCCAATCCAATTGCTTCGATCTTCGTTTGTGGAGCTGCGATGGTGATTTGGGAACAATCTGAGGTCACCTGAGAACCCCTACAAGTGCCTCAGATCGTCAGAAATGGATTGTGGCGAAGATCTCAGTGCTTGGACCACAGAGATTGTGAAACCCTCAACAAGCTCTGTCCGGATCAAATCTGAGCTGAATTCTCGATTGATGATGTCTTCTAAAGATTCAGATGATGAATCTCGGTTGGAAACAAGGTGGTCACGCCTTCTTGGATGAAGAAATGGCTAAGAACATCAAGAACTAAGGAAGAACAGCGGAAGCAGTGAAGACGCGACAAAGGTTTCGGCTGTGGAAAATTTCCTTAAGTATTAACCAATGGACGGCTCAGATCGATTTGCTTCAATCCAACGGCTGATCTTGGTATGATTTAAGCCAAACTTTGATGATGATGATCTGGGGTCAGGATCTGCCTCGTGGTAGCTCGGATCCTCCAGATTTTCAACGGATGGTCCAGATCACGCTAATCTTTGAATGGATGATCTATAGCCCTCCAAGCTTGATCCAACGGTTGATCTTGCTCTGATTGGGATGAAATCTTCAGATCTTGATCAGGGTGCTTAATCAACCCTAGCCCTAGCTCGGATGGCTTCAGATCATCCCGGATGGCTCAGATCTAGCCGCTTTTGAATCGAACGGCCCAGATTTAATCGTAATCTTGATAATCTGATTCGGGTCACTTCCGACTCGAGTTTGACCCAATATGCTCTAGGTCCAGGAACCTTTTATGCCTACAAAAAATAAATCAAGAATTTAGTGGCCAATTAACTCAAATATGTGTAATTTTGCATTTAAGTCCAAAATATGAATAAATTCTAAAACCTAGGCAATTTCACAATTTTGGCAATAAAAACATAGATCAAACAGGGATTTAAGCAGCTCAAATGATCAATAAAATGGAATCTATCAATGTTCAAGGATATTCTTGATGCATTTTTGCCCTCCTTTCAGTCCACATATTGAAATCCAAAGTGTGATGGAGTGAGTCTTTGCAATGCCCTTCCAAAATCTTATGAAAAGAATTCATCAACTCCTTGTGCCAATTTCACTCTTGCGTGCCAATCTTGTTTCCTCTTTTCCTTTTCTGATTTTTTACTTTTCCTTTCTTTTCTCTAATGAAATCAGAATGTATTGGATCAAAGCTCTGATTCGGATAAGAACATCTCCACTAATTTCATGGTACCGAAAATTCAATTGGATACCCAACTTGCTTCTTTTTGTTTTTTTTTCTGTTTTTCTTCCTTTTTCAAACTGTTTTTTTTTCTGTTTTTCTTTCCCCAGCTGCTAACTCACTGACTTTCCTGCAGCTACTCCTTATTTAATCCATGATGTGGTCAACTTTCCCGAATCCAGTAGCATCAGTTAATACTTGCAATCAAATGATACAAAACCCAATTTTCAACCTCTTCTTGATTCCAAACTGACTTATGGCAATTTAACTTCTGATTTTTCTCTTTTCCAACTACATTTCCAGCTCACATTCTTGACCTTGCACTCCCTTGATTACTCAGAACAATTAGCCTCAGATAATAGTGGAAAGTTCACATGCTTCACTTGAGAATTTCAGCTCAACAAATTCAAGTTCCATCCATGGCACACTCACTTTCAAGTTGATACAAACTGTTTTGTTTCATTTTTTTTTCAAATCCCAGCAACCCCTGCACTGATTTTAGAATTGTATAACTGCAATTTAGCTCCTAGAAGAGTGCCCGAAACAATTTCATAGCATTCTTTTCACTTTGGCACAAAATTCTGATTTTCCTTTTGCACAGATTTTTTTTTTCTTCACTTGTTTCACTTTGGTTCAGATTTTTGCACAGAATTTCTGCTTCAATTCAAACTTTACAACTTCAATCCAGATTTAGCAAAGAGTTACTGATTTCATCTTCCATAATTCCTACTTGATCCAAACCCTTTTGTGCTACAAACTCCATTGATTCAAATTCTTTCCATAGCACAGTTTTTTTTTCTGTTTTTTTTTGTGTGTGCCATTTCTTCCCATTGCAGATTTTTTTCATTGTATTGTATTTGTTTTCCTTGGATCCTCAAATAATGAGCAAGAATCTAGATGCCTCAATTGTTGTCTTCCTTAACTACTTCTTCTTGCTTGATCTTGATACCAAACTCAACTCAATTTGGCACATGATAATTTTTTTTCAAAAGAGGTGCTCCTTGCTAGAACTTGATTCCAAATCACTAACCACTCCCCCACACTTAATCTTTTGTCCGTCTCAGGCAAAATAACATCAAAGAACATCCCCAACAAGCAAGTCCCTAGAAAGTATGGTTAGGAGTAGGAAATAAGAAAATAAAAATAGAATGAACATGATTATTGCCAAAAATTGACATGGAAAGGTAAACAAATTTATTAGCCTCTATAGATGTGATCCAATCATTGAAATATGGTTTTGAAAGAACCTAAGCAAGTTCTAGAGTACAATCACATGTATGTGTCACAAAAATAAGGCTAATCCTCACTAGGTAAAAATAATTCATCTCAAGTCCTCAATCAAGAATCCATGGCCAAGTAGTACTCAAGTATCCAAGATTTCATCCATGAGCTTAAACCCTAAGTTTTAACAACCAAATTTAATTTGTTTTCAAAAGACTCTAAAATGCTATGAAGATAACCTAAAGGGATACATTTATTTCTACTCATGAAGAAAAAATGCCAAAAGATATAAAATGGTATTTACAATGTCTATTTATTAATTCTACGCTATTCAAGCATTTATTAGCAAGGATTCATTTTAAAAGAAAATTCGACTTCTAACAAGCATAAAGAGGAAAAAGGCAATGAAAGAAAATATAAGAAAAAATAAACTCCCTTTTATTTCTGGCGGTCGGAGTCTATCTAGAAATAATCTCCATCTTGGTAATGGAGGAGTAGGAGTAGTTGAAAAAATTTCCTTCATTTGCTCAATTTTATTTTGCATCACTCCCCTACACTTAGACTTTGCAATAAACTGTTCAAGTGGCTGAAGATGATTTAAGTACAATAGCCACTTCAGAGGTGGAGTGTTATAAGTCAAAGCATGATCATCTCCTCCCTCTTTATTCTTTTTGGAAAATCTTCCAGGAGGTCGGAGACTGTTTAGGTGGAGTACCCATTCCAGTAGTCTTCTGGACCCTGCAAAACAATGTAAGACCTCCCTCAAGCATGCAGGGTAAGAAAGAAGTGCAATGTCATCAATCTCTATATAAAATGTATCTAAAAATGCATCGCATCCAATAAAATCAATTTTGGGTACCTTAGTAAATTTTTCACAAGCAGTTTCTACATAAGATATATCAAGAAAAGTTTCACAGTTAATAAAATCAATCTCTGGTACCTCCATAAGTTTTTCACACTCAATTTCAGCATAAGATATAGCAAGAGATTCTTCACAATAAACAACTTCAATTTCAGGTTTTTCTAAAAAAATTTCACAATCAAAATCCATCGAAGGTATATCAAGAAATGTTCCACAGCCAATCAAATCAATCTCAGGTACCTCCATAAGTATTTCACACTCAATTTCAGCATAAGAAATAGCAAGAGATTCATCACAATAAACAACTTCAATTTCAGGCTCTTCTAAAAATTTTTCACTATCAGCATAATATGTATCAAGAATATCATCATAACAAACAACATCAATTATAGGTTCCTCTAAAATTTGTTCGCAACCCATATCTACAAGAGATGTATCAAGTAATGCATTGCAACCAATGAAATCAATTTTTGGTACCTCTATTGGATTTGCACAAGTAAATTCTACACAAGGTATATCAATAAATTCATCATAACCAATAAAGTCAGCATTAGGTACCTCGCTGCATTTTTCTGAACAAAGAGGAGAAATACTTACCTGAGCGTGCTGGAGAATACCTGGAGGTTCTAGAAGAGTAGATGTATCCATGGCCTCCTCCTGGTCAAGTACATGCTTCTCTTCAGCCTCAAGCTCTAGTGGACACTTAACTGGAATAGGTGATCCTTGGGTTCTTGCTTCCACCATGCAAGTCCCTACACTTTCTGGTTCATCTTCTAAATCTTCTAATGTACCAGTAAATTGTGGTGGTCCCTGGGGCTTAGTGCAATCCCCTACACCTATGGAATCATCTCCTATGCATGCTTCTCCTGTAATATCTGCAACAACAACATCAGAAAAATTAGGTCCATCAATAATACTATCATCACAAAATAAAAGTCTAGAATGGTCTTGTGGAGCTTCAGGTTCTTCTTCTGGAGCTGAAAAATTTGGAAATGGATTTTGAATAGGAATCTCCGGAGGAATGCATGCTGTAGGTGCCCTGATTTTAATGATTTCTTCTTCTTCTTCTACCAAATTTGCCAGATTACTTGAAGAAGGACTTGGCCATGCACTAGGGTCACCTTGAACTGATATAAAACCAACTCCGGGGCCCTCAGAATTAAGAGTAGCTTGAGAAGACAATTGTTCTAATCTTTGGGCTTTTAATTGATTGAATTGATCAACCAATTTTGCAAATTGGTTGTCATTAAGCTGTTGTTGTTGTAAAATTTGTTGACACATCTCCACCATCCTTTGTTGTTGAGCCTCACTCCAATCAGGATCCTCAAAGCCTCCTTGGTTAGTGTGGAACTCTTGTTGGTCTTGAAATGGAGCACAAGGCTGCTCAAAACTGTAAGTAGGCTGTGAAGTCTGAAATTGAGACTGTGGGGGCTGATAGTGATAAAATGGTTGAATAGGCTGATTTAATTGCTGAAAACTTGGCTCACAACTTGGTGGAGATGGCTGAAAATTCTGATTCTGGAATTTTTGGATCTGAGGTTGAAATTGTGGTGGTGAACACTGAAATTGAGTGGGCTGGAAATTCTGGAATGGTAGTTGCCCAATCTGAAAATTCTGACTTGGCTGAAAATCTTGCTGAAGTTGTTGACATTGTGGCTGAAAAAATTGATTTGGTTGTTGATTGAAAGGTTGGTTCTGCTGAAATTGTGGACACGACTGCTAGTAATTAAATGAGAACATTTTGAATTGGCAGTCCTGTCACAAAACAAACACGAAGAATGGAAGCAACCGTATACAAAAGATAAAGCAAAAGAAAATAGAATCAAATGATATGCCCAAAAGAATACAAGCACAAATCAAACAAATCAACTAGTATGTTCCCCGGCAACGGCGCCAAAAATTTGATGGACCCAATTTAGCTAATTAAAGTTGTCACGAAATGTGTGGATCCGTCAGAATTTAGAATTTATAAAGTGCTGGAAACCCTTTTTGCAATCAAAGAAGAAAAGCGTAGTAAAGGGGCCACAGGTCGTATTTTTCCAAGGGCTAGTTCAAGTTGTTCGATTCGTGCTCGAGTTTATGTGTCGTCAATGTTTTTGGGTTTCAAATAAAGTCTGGTGTTTGGTTTCAAATAGACAAGGAAAGGCAATAAAAAGAAATGAAAACTTGATACTAATGTGAAACAACCTAAGAAATGAACTAATCACATCACTTGGAGAACAAGGCTATTAATGAAATGAAATGCATGAATTAAGAACTGAAATTCGGAATTGAATGCAGCAGTAATAGAAATGAGATTACAGAATTGAAGTTGCATGAATTCAAACACTAAGCTTGATACCAAGTAAAGGAACACCTTGTGCCGGAAACTAAATCTACATGTAGTATTGAATTGCAACTTGGTACAAATAGAGCAGCACTACACTACTGTGAAACTACTGATGTAACAATCGAATTTGAAACAAACAGATTGAATACAAAATTCTGAATCAAACTATTGCAGAAAATGAAATGCTAAGCTTAATAACTCGAAATGCATGCATGCTTGTATCAAACTGAATGCTGGAAACAAACAAGGATAAACTAAACTCAAATCACTAATCTAAGGTTCAGATGCAATCAAGAAGAGCTACTGATTTCTTGACACCAAAATTTAGAAGCAAGTGACTGAAATTGCAGAAATTAGAATCAAACCGCAGAACTCTGAAATCTGATACGCAGCTGAAACTTGAAGCAGAAATTGAAAGAAAGTGCTATACAAATGGAACCAGCTACCATGGAACTTCAGAAGAGACTCTAAGACTTATGGGATACAAAAGTCAGAACCCTAGCAAAGACTGATACGCAAGATCAGTTTTAGAAAGCTGATACGCAAACAGTTTAGTCAAAATCAATTCAGAGATGCAACTAGGTTTGAATCTGATCAACTGAGTACAATTGTTCACTGCCAACAAACCTAACTACTTAAGATGTTGAATTACAAACTAACAATTGCAAAAACAAATCAAGAGATGAAATCTCTGATACAAAGTTCAGGAACAATAAAAGAAATGCAGAAAACAGGGCTGACATGCAGTAGCAACTTGGCACGCAAACAGAAAAGCAGGAAATAAAACTGAATTCAAATTCAATTGATCACTGATCGAACTCACTAGCCAACTACGTGCAAAATTAAAATCTAATTGAAGACATAAACAATTCAGAAAAGGAAATTACAGCAGCTAATCGAATGCAGAAACAGAATTGTTGCAGGAATAGAAATTACAGCATGGAAAATTAAGAAATGCAATTAAACTAAGCCTCGACCAATCTTTGTCTCAAAACCACCTTGTTCGTCACGCAAAGGCAAGCCAAGAACCCCTTCAACTCGCAATCATCGAAAAAATCTGTCGATGTATCGAATCTGCCGCAAATCTGCTCAAGTTTGGAAAAAACCACTCGATCTCTTCGATCTCGCTTTGTAGATTGATGATGGTGATTTGAATATGATCAGAGCTCAGCCGAGAACCCCTCAACTAGCTCAGATGGATGGAAAGTGGCACCAAATGAAATCAAATCGATCAAATGACAGATCTGAAGAAACCCTCATTCATCTCTGTTTTTGAGCAAATTGGAGCTGAAATCTTCACAGCAACAGCATTCCGACGATCTGATCTCGATCCAAGAATGATTCGAAGTGGTCACGCCTCTGATTGAAAGAAAATTGTGAAGAAAACGATGAACTGAGGAGAAAACGAGAAGAAAACTAAGCTGCTAATGGCGAAGACGTGACAAATGAGATCGGGCTCTGTTTGCAGTTTAAGTAGTTAAACATTGGACGACCGAGATTAATCCCGCTTCATCCAACGGTGGATCTTTGTCCGATTTGATTCAAAATTTCCAGATCTCGATCAGAGGTCAGGATCATCCTCGTGGTAGCTCGGATCTGCCAGATCTCCAACGGATGGTTCAGATCACCTTGATCTTTGTATGGATGGTCTAGATCACTCTGATCATGATCCAACGGCTAGATGATCTCTGATTTGGCTGAAACTCTCAGATCCTGATCTGATCGCTTGATTAGCCTTAATCCCAGCTCGGATTGATCAAAAGTTCTCAGATGGTCTAGATCTAACTATCTTTGCATCGGACGGTCCAAATTAGTTGACGCTTGATTCCTTTGATCTGGTCCACTTTTGACTCAACCTTGACCCAACATCCTAGGTCCACGATCCCTTCAAGCCTACAAGAGTAGATCAAAAATTTAGTAACAAAACAACTCGAAAATATCAAAATTTGCAATTAAGTCCAAAAAGAGTATAAATCCTAGAACCTAGAGTAAATCCACAATTATACAAGTAAAATATGGGTCAAATACGGATTTAAGCATATGAAATGATCAACAAAATGACACTTATCACCAAACTGGAAGCCGATTATTGAAATCTACTTTTAAATTACAAACTGATTAAACTCAAATCTAACTCAAGGTCAACCAGTCTATAAATAAATTAAGAAAAATAATTCAAGCTTCTCACAATGCACCCATAAGGCAATCATGCTTGCTTGTATTGAGACATTTAGAATGAGTGAGATGTTAAGGACTAATTAATTGACAAATATTTTCCAAAAAGTTTTTCAAAATCATTAGGATATTTTTTAAAAAGTATATTTTCAAAATAATGGTTCAACATAATAATATTTTAATGAATTTCATGCTTGATTGATTGCCTACTTATAGATACATGTTTTTCAAAAACTTATATATCCTTTCGAAAATTGTTTGACCTACACACATAGACACAAACCTTTTAGGTCAACACTAGAGTCCCCTAAGACACTTAGGTAGAGTCAGACGGTGTCAGGGTCAGGGGGAGTTTTTTTAAAAAAATATTTTTCAAAATTTATTCGTTTCAAAAATTAATCTTTTCAAAAAGTCAGATCTTTCAAATACTTTGTGCTTTAAAAATTATTATCATTTCAAAATATATTATCGAAAAAAGTCTCAAAAACTTATTATATCCTTCAAAATATTTTTTCAAAAATTATGTCTTTTATCATACTATTTCAAAATGCATTTCAAAAATTGTGCTAATTACTCTTTTGATTTGGATGAACTTTAAAGACACATAGGAAATATCCTTTATAATTTGTAAGGATTCCTAAGATTGTGTCAGGTTTAGGGAGAGTCTTACTCAAAAGAAATTAATTCTATATTCTGACTATTTTTTTTAAAAAATTATTAGATAATTCTTTTCATTTGAATCACCCCCTAAGACTCAGAGGAAAATTAACTTGTGGTCAACATGCTTCCTAGGACTGTGTCAGGTTTAGGGGGAGGTTCAGATCAAAAGAGAAATTAAAGGTTTTCAAAAATTATACACTATCTCTTCAAAACTAATTACTTTTGAAAATATTATCATTTTCCAAAACTTATTTCGAAAATCTTTTTGACTTTTGGAAACAATTTGAAAAAAAAAATGTACTTGAGTTTGGAAAATTTCCAGGACACTTAGGAAAGTTTCCTTGTAGTTAACAAGATTTCTAAGATTGTGTCAGACTGGAAAAGACCCCAAGTCAAGAAAATTATTATACCTTCAAAATAAAATTTTATTAAAAATATTCATTTATGAAAAATCTTTTAGACACATAGGAATTCTCTTGTGGTCAACAGGATTCCTAGGATTGTTGTCAGACTTAGGGAAGTTCAAATTTTTTTTAACACATTTTCCCATATTGTTGGTGCAATTTGTGTACTTAATTTTTTTTTAATAATACTGTACAAAACAAGTACTTAGTTTCTTTTCAAAAAAAGGGGATAGAGTTTCGAAATGTTTTATCAAAAATTATGCTATCAAAATAATTATCCTAAGTACTTTCAAGAAGGGAAGATTTTTTCAAAAAAATTTCATTGCTGGTGTAAGTTTTTATGTAATTTTTTTGATGTGTGACAAAGGGGGAGAGAAGAGCTGAAGTTATATTTTTTCGATTTCTCCCAAAGGATTAAACCTAGTATTAACCTTAGACTTAATCTAACTTAAGTTATTGTTAAACATCAAAAAGGGGGACATTGTTGGTGCAAGATGCATCAGTAATATCTTCCTCTGTTTCGATGTTTAACAATATACTTAAGTTAGTAATATGTCTTAGATAAGGTAAGGTTTAGTCAAAGTAATCAAGGGTTAAACCAAACAGAACCTTATGTTTGGTAGGGTTAACCTAAGATTGATCAGGTTGACAAAGGCTAAGCCAAACAGGATTTGATATTTGGCAGAGTCAACCAAAACCCAGGGTTGGTTAAGATAACCAAGGGTTAGCCAAACAGGACCTGATATTTGGCAGGGTGATCAAACCTAAACTTAATCTGGTTAATATACTAAGGTTTGATCAGTTAGAACAAGGGTTAGCTAAACAGAATATGATGTTTAGCAGAAAACCCAGGGTGGGTCAGTTAGACCATGAAGTGAGCCAAACAGGACTTGATGTTTGGTAGAAGAGAAGTCTAGTCAAGATTAATATGACTACCAAAAGAAATTCTTATCAAGGTAAAGTCTTAGTTAACCAAGGCAATAAGTCCTGGTTCGAGGAATTGGGCACTAAGTCCTGGCCGAGGACTGGGCACCTAAGACCTGACCGAGGGTTGGGCATGAAGTCCTGGTTCGTGGAATTGGGCACTAACTCCTGGCCGAGGGCTGGGCACCTAAGACCTGACCGTGGGTTTGGCACAAATTTCTGGTTTGTGGAATTGGCAATAAGTCCTGGGCGAGGGTTGGGCACCTAAGACCTGATCGAGGGTTGGGCACGAAGTCCTGGTTTGTGGAATTGGGCAATAAGTCCTGGTCGTGGACTGGGCACCGAAGTCCTGATTCGGAAGATCGGGCAAAAGTCTAACCGGAGGAGCCGGTTGGCAAACTTCTTCTGAGAGGAGTAGGCGAGGGCGCGTTCCCTGTGAAGGGAACACTAGGCGTCGGTTTGACCTAGGGTTTCGCGAGAAATCCAATGTCAGAACCAATCATTAAGGCTAAGATTATATATTTATTTGTCTTGTGTTTGTGTATCTTGCAGATACCTAGAGTTAGAGGCAAGGCAAGCGAGCAAACGCAAGAAAACAAGTTGTTGGGAAGACTTTCCTGGGCGCCTGAATTGAATCAGGCGCCCTATAGGCACCCTAGACTGGTGGGAAAAGCTTCCCGGGCGCCTGAATGAAATCAGGCGCCCTATATGGTCAGGCACCCTATAAGGAAAGCCACACTGGATCATGGATTCCCTTCCCAGGCCCCCTACATGTATCAGGCGCCTGAATGGAATCAGGCGCCTGAATGGAAGTTTTATCAGCCTCGCGAAGTTTGCGATTACGGATCAAATTTGATCGTACTGAGGCACCTCAAAGGCCTCTAGGGTGCCCGAGAAGAAGCTATAAAAGGGGCTTTGACACCTCAACTCAGAACACAATTCACAAGATCATTCTAAGCAGTCTGAGCAAAGAAAAAGTGCTAGAGACGAAGTTCTGCGACCAAGGAAGCTCCAGGAGGAAGTGCGCTGCACTTCGGACTTCTAGATTGGTCGGATCGTCGACTTTCTTTTTTGGTTTGCATCTATTTTAAGCACTTAATTTAATTATTCTTTGATTGTAAACTTGCACTGTAAGATGAGTTTCTCCGCTTCCGGAAAGTCCGGAAATGAGACCATTAGTGGACGGGCGCTACCCGTGATTAGGCCTTGGACGTACTGACCCTGGGGGTTGGCAACCAAGTAAAAACCCGCGTGCCTTCTCTATTTGTTTTTTTGTTTGTTTTATTTTTCCGTTATGCTACTAACTCTTTGATTAGAACGAACGAATAAACGACAAAGTTTTACGAAAAGTTTTTAAGTCGATATTCACCCCCCCTTATATCGACGGCACCGATCCTATAATTTTCACTTCACACATCCAACAGTATACTTCTAACGAAGCAATTATTTCTATGATTATGTCAGACATATGTATGTCTTGCAGTTGTGTGATGCATTTTATAATAATTTAGAAAATTATTATTCTTTGTTGTTTATTTTCTAAATAAAATTTTAAATTACACATTGAGCGCCCCAACAGACTATTTATCATACACTAGTTGACTGGTCTTCAAAATTTGTTTCTATTGTATCTATCATTAACCTTTCCATCTTTGACTCTATTTTATATGGTCATTGTAATAATAGTCAATGCCAATTGGTCTGACCTGTTAATTCCACTACTCTATATTCAATCACTGGCCCACTCGATTCTTGAATTTTCTATGTTCCTCTTATAGACTCTAGTTGACTGTGCTAGTTAACTTTAACACTTTTTTATTCAGTTATCACAAACTTATCATTAGCAGTCGACTTATTCTTACCCATTAGTCCATTGATATAAACTTAATATCACAAATAACCTGATTCTTATCATTAGTCAAGAGCGCTAGTTGACTGTCCTAGTTAACTAATGTCTCAAACTTAGTGTAACTGATGTAACTTTGATACCCCAAACAGACAAAACTCAAGTATGAAACATTAGTTGACTTAAACTTACTTATCAGTTGATTATTATCTCGATTTCGATGAGTTTTAAGGTTGAGTCCACCTAAGTTGCTTGTCTACCCTTTGACCCATGCATATAGATCACTACACTCATCTTACTTTGAATACCTTCAAGTCCAGGACATCTTCTAACATAATGTTGCATCCATTGGATGCTTTGAGCCCGCAGCTCCACCTTACCCATCCTTCTCACCTTTGCTTATGTATATCTCCTCAATTTTTCATGCTCCAATGTTCCTTGTTATGTAGTCTCTCGGATATCGAGTCCTTATATTCTATATACTTGGTAGACCCGCACAACTTATCACAAAATTAACTCTTTGTCAATATTATCAAAATCATCACGACTAGAGATAAGAATCCTAACATCTGCAATAGCAATTTCATTGGGAGAGTTGGTTACCAAAATTCCTCAGAGTTGGTAGGGAATTGTCAGGGTTGCAATCTCGTCTTTAGCTACTAGTATTTGATGGGAAGTTGCTATGAGAGGATTAAAACTTTTTTCCGTCCATTTTTATCGGATGAAAATAAGAGGAAACAAAACATGATTCGCAGATGAATTGTGAATATCTACGGATTATTTTTAAGCTATGTAAATAGAAATTCATTTTTTATTTCGGTGCAATTAATGCCTCTTCCTTCCTCCTTCCACCATTCTTCAAAGTAAACACGGAATAAACCAACCGAGGTGTGATAGGAAATCACACATGAAATTGGTTGCAAGAGATCATTGTCAGTGCCTAAATCTAAATCTGGCTGGTGCAATTAGTTTCGTAAATTCGAAGAATATCACAATTCTGAAGAAGAGTAGAATTAAAGATTTTGCAGAACGCAGCCGAAGCCGAAGCAACAAGCGGTTCCGCATTTCAAGGCTTCAAGATATGTGAGATTCACTGACCTCGACCTCCCATTTGGCAAACATCCTTTTCATCCTCTGATATGATTAATTCAGATATCATCAAAATACAGCAGGTACTACACAGTTTAAATATATTAACTCGTATACATCATTCTTTCTCCTAGCAACACAAACTTAATGCAGCAAAGAACGTGTGTTTGTGGTTGAGCATGCAGTATCTTTGAGAAAACGACAGGTACGGTCGCATTTATGTGCCACGGACAAGAAAGATAGCATTTGTGGAGAAGCAGCGGCATGATTGATTCCATCCCAGCATGCATTTAATTTCCTCTCCTTCATTGCTTTTAACATATCTATTTCTGCGTTCTGATTCTAATCTCTAAAGACTCGCAAGATATATTTAGTCTTCTGCTTCAAGTAGTTTGACGTTTTTGTTGTCTTTTTTATTGTTTGTTAATCGGTTTGCTCTGATAGTTTTGATGGTGGTTTCGCAAATGGGGAAATCAGTGGAGGAGGAGTACTTGTGTGCGATCCGAACCAGTTCCTACACGAACATATGCCTCCAAGTCGAGGAGGCCTCGTCCGCGTCGGCGCCGTCGGCAGATTACACTGTCCTTCTGCAGCCGGACCAGGAGACGCTCGCCGGCATCATCCGCGACGCTCGGCCAAGGCTGCCGCGCCTCGTCGTCGCTTTCTTCAACACCACCTCCCGTGCCTGCCGCTCCTGTGGCTCGCTGCTCGACTCCATCCACTGCGCCCGCGCGAACCAGACGCAGCTGGGCGAGGCCCGCTTCGCGTCCGGGGAAGGCGGCGGGTCGTTCGCCGTTGAAGGGCTCCGGAGGTTTCGCCGGCAGCGGAACCCCTTCAGCGAGGAGGTGGAGCTGGACGACCTGGTGGCGCGGCAGCTGATGATGAGGCACCGGCAGATGGCGGTGAGTCGGAGGAGGCGGCGGCAGAGGATGGTGGCGCGGTTGTGTGGCGGGAGGGTGGGGGCCGAGGAGGAGGGTAGGGTGGCGGCGCAGTTGGGGGCGGCGGCACGGGGTGCGTTCGCGTTGGAGAGGGACATGGACACATTGGGGAGCATGGTGAGGAGGGTGCGGGAGGAGATCGATCACGCGCGGCAAGTGATCGGGATGCTGTTGGTGGAGGAGGCTGAGGAGGAGGAGGAGGAGGAGTGGCCGTCAGGGGTGGAGCGGGTGGTGGTTATGGCGGCGGCGGTGGTGCGGGAGCTGGGAGCGAGGGAAAGAGGGCTGATACAGCAGCTGAGGGAGCTGGAGGAGTACATCTTCTTGTGCTTCCTCAACATCAACAGGACAAGAAGAATGGTGCTGGACCACATCCAGCTCCGCCACCCGCCTCAATGAGCACTATCCTGCCGTCGGATGCCGCCAGCCATCCCAGCCACTCAATATCTATCGTACTACCGAGATCAAGTTAACCATGGAGAGAAGCTCATGCCTGTTTGTGCCATTCTATTTTAGTTTTTTGAGCTAAGGGGACTGTATTTTATCTTCTTTCATTTTTCTCATTATGAATATTAAATATTTTATATTTTTATTTAGAAATTATTAGTGATACGAGAATTTTGGGTCCGTCACCCATATATAATAAGTTCTAATTAAACTGCTGATGTGGATCTACTATAGGAACGTGATCATAGGAGTCCTAAAGGTAATAGACTATTTATGGAAGAATTAATCAACCGATCAAATCAGCATAAGGCATCAACCTCAATGTCCTTGAATACGCCCAAACAGGTTCGAGGGTCGCCTCGAGAGCCCCCATGGGCTGGATCGGATGGTAAGACGCCTGGCCGATTTGGTCGAGGTCACAGGTTC
The DNA here is from genome assembly GCA_024364735.1 of Boesenbergia rotunda. NCBI lineage: Eukaryota > Viridiplantae > Streptophyta > Magnoliopsida > Zingiberales > Zingiberaceae > Boesenbergia > Boesenbergia rotunda. The sequence continues at coordinate 18,640 of JAGFNQ010003799.1, read as the reverse complement.
GAGGGTCGCCAGTTGCGCACGGGGATAAAACCCTGGTCTGCTGGCATTAATTCCCTCGACCTCAGGCGCCTCACCACACCAGCGATAACCATGATTTACCTCCTCCGTGTTGGTCCTGGGGCGGGCTGGCGGGGGCGCTGGGGGCGAGCGTTTCGCCTTTTTGGTTGAATACGCCCAAACAGCCTCCCGGGCTATGGTGCAGGGGTAAGGTCACTAGTCGTTAATCCAGGCATCCGCGGTTCGATCCCCAACTACGGCACATTTTGCATGAATTTTTTATCCAAATGGAGCGCGAACCCTGGGACGCTGGGCTTCTAGACTGGCCACCGCGAGCGCTTCCCGATTTACTCTGGTGACCGGTGGGAAACTTCCATGGGGCCGGGCCGATCACCCCAGGTTCAATTTATCTGCTGCCTGGTTCATCATTTTTTTGAATACACCCAAACATGTCCAATCACATAGTTGACCCATACACATAACTACTAATCAACTAATATGATCCTTTCTCTAGATCACTTTAGATCCCTGAGTAGGAGTTTAATCAGTTATCTCTCATGTGACTTAACCTAGCTATTCTATTGGGCCTCCTCCATTGAGGTCTCTTCATTGGGACTCCAAGTAAGCATTATGAAGAGCCACTGTTTGTCACCTCGATCAAGACCAAGATGATATCATCCTGCCACTTCCTTAAAAACTAACCTGCTTCCCTGACAGGAGCAGTTGCTCAGATAGTTTGCAGACCCATACGCAGCTGCTCAGTAGCTCAATGACCTAAACACTAACCTGCTTAGGTTATTGTTAATCTCATCACTCATAGGCCCCTCCCTGATATAACCTCTCTGTTACAAGCAGATGTGACACCTTGATGGTCGATGGCCACCAAAGGTATATAAAAGTCCCTCCTCCACGGTGTAGGTATGCTACAATCCCCTTTTTCTTCTACTTTTCCACTTCGACATTTTCTGACTTGAGCGTTAGAGTGCCTGCACCGGGGCCCCCTGGCCTTGCTTTTGACCTCTTTTGGTTTTCCTCTCAGGAGTCCTTCAGCGATCATCCTAGCTAGCTTCAAGTCTTTAACAAGTTCACATTGTGGTTGTGTTGGCCTTCATTAGTGATATGTTGTTCTTTGTAGATCGAGGACAGGATCAAATTGACGATCTGTGAGAAATTTTATTTTCTCATTTGATCTTTGACATTAAGAATAACATATTCCAATAAAAATAAGACAACTACAATTTCACACTAAGATTTGGAGCTTCTGATAGCCATCAGGGCCTAGCTCTTGGTGCAGCAATATCAATAGCCTGCTAGTTCTGTGTCGCTCCTACTATTTTTGTGACAACCCCCCACGAAGGAGATCCAGTTGGGAAACAAATGTAATTTCCCCAATCCCTCCTCCGATCGGAGGTTCGAGGTGTTGTAGCTGACTGTATGGACACTACATCCTCCGATCATACGAAGAAGGATAACTGCAAGGGTAAAGGCCGGGCTCACCAAACGACAATCTCCCGATCGGCCAAATGTGTCTTTCTCAAGAGAAATCTTGGAAGTCCCTTTTGTTAGTATTAGCTCTAAAGTCAATTATAAGATGTTTGACTAGTGAATATTTTATATCATATCTTATTAATAAAAATATAATTTTAGTTATTATATTTAGTTCATATGTGTGTCAAATGAATAAGTATAATAATGTCCTTAGGTAGTAGGTTCTAATCAACATTATATCAATTAGTTGAATTGATCGTGAGAAGATAAAGATCACTACTCTTAATTATTCATAATCAAGTATTAATATCCAAAGACAATATTAATGCGTTGAGAATAGCATATTGGTCAATTGATGACTTAATCTCATAAGTCATGGATATAAGATATCCAATTGACACATAAGTATATATTAGAGAAGAATAATGATTGGGAGAGTGAAAATGGGAGAGAGAAAATCATAGTGAATGATGTGGCACCTTGCATGCATGATATCCGACGGGTTCACCGTGCCCCCCAGGGTATAGTTTGATTCGGGGCGACGGCCGAAGGCCGCCGATGGTGTCCAAGCGATAATCGGACGTGTGCATGTAAAGTGTCACGTCATGTCATGTCATGTCACATCATTCACTATGATTTTCACTCTCCCATTTTCACTCTCCCTATTATTGCTCATTAGAGAATATATACTAAATTGACCCGTCATGAGAAATTTCATGAATCGTTATATGAGTGTGGTAAACTTTCTTATAGTGAATATTGATATAAATAGTCCTTAGACCTAAAATCACTACAGTTATTGCGTTTTAGGCCCTTGGATGGTGCGCATGGAATTTATCCGTTGTCGTGTCCCCAGATTAAAATTTCATTAATTGAAATTAATCCGGACACATACAAAACTTCCAAGTGAGCGTTTCGTTGTTGTGTTAATGACTTGAGCAATCGCTTGAACAAACTTGTTGTTCAAGCAATTCGACTCTTCTAGTCGGTTAGCTGCGGAAAAGACAACGACGTAAGATTGCCAGTTTTTGTGTTTTACAATCGGGGTCCAAGTTAATTAATGAATAATTAACAACAACGAGGAAAGATAAAGAACAAGAATGAATAAAATAAATTCATACCTCTTGATCTTCTATTGTATGACCTCCCTCTTCTTGGACGTCGTGTGGGCGACGATCTCCCATGAATTGAAACATCCTAGACCGCACTTCTCTTTCTCTCTTGCTTGCGCCAATCCATAAAGGAAGAGGAAGCTTTCTTCCTCTCCTTTGTGTCGCCGGCCACCACCTCTTCCTCTCCCTCTTGTTGCGCCACCGACCACCACCTCCACGGATGAAGATCCTCGCCGGCCACCAAGCAGAATTCTCCTTCCCTTGCTAAAGCAGGCCACCAAAGGAAACAAAGGGGGAGGCGTCTCCCTTTGTGCGCCACCCAACCCTAAACCCTAGTGGTTTGCCGCCGGCCAAGAGGGAAGAAGAGAGGAGGAGGGAAAACCAAGAGATTATACCAAAGAGTTATTAAAACCAAAGAAGTTATTAATTTGGGTCACAATAGGGATCATGAGGAGGAGTTGGTTCTTGGCCACCTAACGGATTTTTTTAGCCACAAAAATTTTTAGCCACAAAAAAAATTTTAGCTACAAAAATTTTTAGCCACAAACCGGATCCGTTAATAATGATCAAATCCACTAAAGGATCATTATTGAATTACCTCACCAACCCCATAATAAAATATGGGTTCCAATATATTATTTGTACAAAATTCTCCCCATGTTTAAGATATCGCATGTCCGTTAATTAATTAATTAATTTGATAATTAATTAATTAACTTCTAACTCATTGAGTAGTATCACTCAACTTTATTATCATACCGGACCATGTCCACCTGTAGGGTTTACATGATAAACTTTATGAGCTCCTCAAGGGGACATCATCCTAAAATTGGACACGGTTTCATCCTATAATCAACGGTACACCATGCAAATAATATTATTTCCCAATTTACCGAGCCATCGATTTAATGAATAAATATCGCCTACTGGTAAATCAAAGAAATAAATACTAAGTACATGTGCCCGTTATTATATTGGGATTAAGAGCATGTACAAAATAATATCTTAAGGTCTGATTCAATTATATAGTCAGTATAAATTGAATCACCTCAAAGTTGGTCCACTCAATACACTCAGAGTGTACTAGTGTAACTCTATGGTCAAGATAGACCATATCAAATTACACTACAACCATGCCAATAGTTTGTCAAAGACCATTTAGGTTGTGAGCCTCTTCTTATACTCTACAAGGGACTGATAACATGATCTTCTGTGTGACACCACACACTATGTTATCTATAGTGTAAAGTATTAGACAACATGCACACACATATATACAGATATAAAATGCAATCATAATCATGTGATTCTTATTCCAAAATGTAGATGTTCATACAAAAAGGCTAGACTCTTAGTATACATCCTAACAATCTCCCACTTGTACTTAAAGACTATGCTGCCATCAAAGTGTCATACATCTGATTCCCATTCCCTCCACATGTCTATCAAAAGCTTTTGCTGGAAGGGCCTTAGTGAAAGGATCTGCCAGGTTATCCTCCGATGCAATCTTGGCGACAACAACTTCTCCTCGCTTTACGATCTCTCGTATCAGGTGGTACTTGAGCTCTATGTGTTTACTCGCCTTTTGAGCTCATGGTTCCTTCGAGTTTGCAACTGCACCACTGTTATCACAATAAATTGTGATAGCTTTGGGTAAACCAGGAATCACATCCAAGTCCATCAAGAAGTTCCTGAGCTATATAGCTTCATTGGCCGCCTCAAAGGCTGCCACATACTCATCTTCCATGGTGGAGTCCGCCACGCACTTCTGCTTGACACTCCTCCAAACTATGGCTCCACCTCCTGAAGAAAACACATAACCCGAGGTAGATTTACTGTTATCCCTATCTGATTGGAAGTTAGAATCTGTGTAACCCACAGGGAGTAGCTGATCTGCTTGGTAAACTAGCATATAATCTCTAGTCATTCTCAGGTACTTTAATATATGCTTTACCGTAGTCCAATATCCCTGTCCTGGATTACTCTGATATCTACTAACCATGCCCACGACAAGGTAGATATCCAGCCTCGTACACAACATAGCATACATGAGCTTCCTACAACTGAAGCATAAGGATCCACCTTCATCTCCTCTATCTCCTTTGATGTTTTAGGACACATCTCTTTAGATAGAGGTACTCCATGCCTAAAAGGTAGAAAACCTTTCTTGGAGTTCTGCATGCTAAAATGAGCCAGGATAGTGTCAATGTATGAAGCTTGAGACAAGCACAACATTCTTTTCTTGCGATCCCTTATAACCTTGATCCCAAGGATGTGTCCCGCTTCTCCCAAGTCCTTCATATTAAACTGTTTGGACAACCATACCCTTATGTCTGATAACACTTTGACATTGTTGCCAATGACCAAAATGTCATCTACGTATTGTATAAGAAATACCACTACGCTTCCGTCATATCTCTTATATACACAAGACTCATCCGGACTTTGAATGAATCCATATGACTGGATTACCTCATCAAAGCGGATGTTCCATGATCTAGAAGCTTGCTTTAATCCATAAATGGACCGATTAAGCTTACACACAAGATGCTCTTTGCCCTTTGTAATGAATCCCTCTGGCTACTGCATATAGATGTTTTCCTCAAGACTTCTGTTAAGGAAAGTTGTCTTGACATCCATCTGCCAAACCTCATAGTCCATATGAGCATCAATAGACAAGAGAATCCAGATAGACTTAAGCATGACTACCGGCGAAAAGGTCTCCTCATAATCGATACCCTCTTTCTGAGTATACCCTTTCGCAACAAGCCTTGCTTTGAAGGTCTCAACCTTCCCGTCTACTCCTCTCTTTCTTTTGTAGACCCACTTGCATCCAATGACTTTTATACCATTGGGTGGTTCTACTAGCTCGCATACCTGATTAGAATCCATAGATTCTATCTCAGACTTCATTGCCTTTTGCCAAGATACCGTATCTTTATCTTAGAGTGCCTCGTCATATGTCCAGAGATCAGGTTCATGCTCACCAAGGACCAAGTCCATAGACTCTCCCAAGAAAATGAATCTCTCAGGATGCCTAACAACCCTCCCACTATGACGAGGTGCCACCTGTGTATCTTCTGTGACATGCGGTCCAGTGACTTGTGGTACGTCCTCTTGTACCGTTGGTACTGAAGTAGGGACTTCCCCTACCAATTCTTCTAGAACAATTTTACTCATGGGCTTGTGGTCCATCACATAGTTTTCCTCTAAAAATCTGGCGTTCGTGCTAACGATCACCCTCTGATCTTTAGGACTATAGAACAAACCACCTTTCGTTCCTTTAGGATAGCCTACGAACAAGTGCACTTCTGTACGAGATTGCTACTTATCAGCATCTCCCTTCAGCATATGTGTTAGACTACCCCAAATCCAAATATGTCTCAGACTAGGCTTTCGCCCAGTCCATAATTCTGTGGGCGTAGAGGGTACTGATTTAGATGGTACCAAGTTCAGAATGTACGCTGCCGTTTCTAGAGCATATCCCCAGAATGAATCCGGCAACTTAGAGTAACTCATCATCGACCTAACCATTTTTATAAGAGTCTTATTCCTTCGCTTCGCCACACCATTCTGCTGGGGTGTGCTAGGTGCGGACAATTGGGATTGAATCTCAGCCTCTGATAAGTAACTCCTAAACTCTCCCAAGAGGTACTCACCACCATGATCAGACCGTAGTGTCTTGATACTTTTACCTTGATGTTTCTCCACATCAGCCTTGAATTCTTTGAACCTGTTAAAGCATTCAGAGTTGTGGCACATCAAGTAAATGTATCCATACCTTGAATAATCATCTATAAAAGAGACGAAATATTCAAAGCCACCTCTAGCCTGGATAGACATAGGACCACACAAATCATAATGAACCAATTCCAACAGATCTTTGGCTCTATACCCCTTGGCCTTAAAAGGCCTCTTGGTCATTTTATCTTCCAAGCAAGATTTGGAGGTTGGGAAATCTTCCACCACTAATGTACTCAAAGTCCATCAGCTATCAACCTTTGAATTCTACTTAGGTTAATATGACCAAGTCTTAGATGCCAATGATATATTTGGTTCATCTTCGAAGGTTCTTTCCGATTATTAGATTTAGAAGATGAGTTATTTATTTCTATTTGCATTGTGGGAGTTTTGGATTTAAGAGTATACAAATTGCTAATCAAAGTACCAGAACAGATAATCTCCCTATTTCTTTTTATAACAACCTTATCATTAAAAGAAATAGAATATCCATCCAAAAATAATTTAGAAACTGAAATTTAATTCTTTCTATAAGTAGGTACATAAAGACAATTTCTTAAAACCAAAATTTTATTCTTATCAAGTGATAAATAAACATCTCCCACTGCAATAGCCGCCACCTCCGTAGTATTGCCCATGTAGACAGTAATCTCTCCCTCAACTAGTCGTCTAGTTTCCTGGAACCCCTGCAAAGTATTGCAGACATGATCAGTGGCTCCCATATCTACATACCAGGTACTGGTAGATAACACCGCTAAACATGTTTCGACGACCAAAGAAAAATATTTACCTTTGTTCTCCTTTCGGCGAGGATAGTCCGCCTTCCAATGTCCAGTCCACTTGCACGTGAAGCACTTGCCTTTCGGCTTTTTCACTCCAGTCCACTTGCCTTTCGCCTTCTTTGCTACACTTTGTTTCTTCTTCTTCTTGCCTTTCGGCTTAAAAGTAGAAACCCTTTGAGCAATAAAAGCTTGAGCACTCTGACGAAAAAGCCCTTCTGCCGCCTGGAGTTCTGCCAGGAGTTCCGCCAACGAATACAACCTCTTATTCATGTTGTAGTTCAGGCGAAACTGCTCAAAACTCCTAGGAAGAGACTGGAGAATGATATCGACCTGGGTTTCCCCATCGATCTCAGCTCTAAGGACTTCCTTCTCATTCAAATGAGCCATCATCTTGAGAACATGATCCCTCATGGGTGTTCCCTCAATCATGGTGGTCGTCATCAAGTTTCTCATAGCCTCCTGCCTAGCAGCCCGATTCTGGTGTCCGAAGAGTTCCTTGAGATTGATCATCATGTCATAGGCAGTAAGAAAAGCCTGATGCTGATGTTGCAGTACATTAAACATAGAAGCCAAAATGTAACACCGCGCCATCTCATCTGCCTTAACCCACTTCCTATAACTCTCTCTCTCCCCTTCACTAGAACTATCAGTAGGCTGAGGAGGGCATTCAACAAAAAGTACAAATTTGTATTCCTCTACAGTTAAGACCAGGTTGCGTTTCCAATCAACATAATTAGGGACAATAAGTTTGTTTTCTTTTAAAATCAAGCCCAGTGGGTTGAAAGTCATTTTCAAATGTCCCTAAGAATCACAAAGATCAAATCATTAGATTTCAAAAATTTATTGATTCCTCAAACAATAATTTTTTTTAAAAAATCAACCAAAACCTCAAAACAACGAGAATATTGCATGCCACGATAGTGTGGACGTATACAAAATTCTACATTTGTAAGAGGAGGTTTTACCCATTAATTTTATTATCTTGTCAACCTTACTTTTGACAAATAAAATTATTAGTTGGTTCCTCTTTGGCCCTACAAATAATAGCAGTGACTCCGATGGGGAGAATACTATTATTTGCATCTAAGTGTTTACCATTACCTAGTACCAAGGCAATTACTTAGGATTATGTCCCTTCCGATAGGGAAGATCACACGCTCCTAAATAATTTCCTATACCCCCTTTTGACTTAGTGATCCGCAAAACAAACTCATCCGATATGGAGGAAGGCACTCAGAGCCAATGCGCAAGTTTGTTCGCATCACTAATCAAAATTATAATGGAGGCTACGGGAATTAAAAAACCCTCTCCCACTTAGTTATTTATATTGAGGAATTTTTTCTAGCAATCACTACATGCATATTAAAACAAAAGCAATAAATATGGAAAAAATATAATTTCCAACTATCATGGCCTTTTATCTTCCAATACGCCTCCCGTTGTATCGCCATCTCGTCTCCTCCTTCTAGATCCATGCGCAAGCCAACATAGGAGGTTCGAGCTGAGATTAAAAAATTATTTTTAATTTACATCCATTGATCCTAGACTCCACGAAGGAGTGTACAAAAATCTAGATCAAAAGTAAACTAAAAATAAAGAGCGGCTAAACAATGTCGTATTTAATTACAAAATTTAAATACTAATCTAGCCTTGTCAACCCTGAGGATTCAAAAAATATTACAAACACACAATCACATCCAATCACATACACACATATGACCATAATAGTGGATCTTATGCTTGCAACAAAAAGTTAGCCTACGCATATCCTACTATTATCCGGCATAAAATATATGATTAAATTGCATGAAAGTAACCGAATCCATACACACAAAATCGGAAACTTGCGCTCTGATACCAATTGTTGGGTTTTAGGCCCTTGGATGGTGCGCATGGAATCTATCCATTGCCGTGTCCCAGATTAAAATTTCATTAATTGAAATTAATCCGGACACATATGAAACTTCCAAGTGACCGTTTCGTTGTCGTGCTAATGACTTGAGCGTTCGCTTAAACAAACTTGTTGTTCAAGCAATTCGACTCTTCTAGTTGGTTAGCCGAGTAAAAGACAACGACGTAAGATCGCCCGTTTTTGTATTTTACAATCAGGGTCCAAGTTTATTAATAAATAATTAACAACAACGAGGAAAGATAAAGAACAAGAATGAATAAGATAAATTCATACCTCTTGATCTTCTATTGTATGACCTCCCTCTTCTTGGACGTCGTGTGGGCGACGATCTCCCAATAATTGAAGCCTCCTAGACCGCACTTCTCTTTCTCTCTTGCTTGTGCCAATCCACAAGGAAGAAGAAGCTTTCTTTGTCTCCTTTGTGCCGCCGGCCACCACCTCTTCCTCTCCCTCTTGTTGCGCCGCCGACCACCACCTCCACGGATGAAGATCCTCGCCGGCCACCAAGAAGAATTCCCCTTCCCTTGCTAAAGCCGGCCACCAAAGGAAACAAAGGGAGAGGCGTCTCCCTTTGTGCGCCGCCCAACCCTAAACCCTAGGGTTTTGCCGCCGGCCAAGAGGGAAGAAGAGAGGAGGAAGGAAAACTAAGAGATTAAACCAAAGAGTTATTAAAAACCAAAGAAGTTATTAATTTGGGTCTAGGCTTCATGAGGTATTTATAGGCTACAATAGGGACCATGAGGGGGAGTTGGTTCTTGGCCACCTAACGGTTTTTTTAGCCACAAAAAAATTTTAGCTTCAAAAATTTTTAGCCACAAAATCGGATCCGTTAATAATAATCCAATCCACTAAAGGATCATTATTGAATTACCTCACCAACCCCATAATAAAATATGGGCTCCAATATATTCTTTGTACAAAATTCTCCCCGTGTTAAGATATCGCATGCCGGTTAATTAATTAATTAATCTGACAATTAATTAATTAACTTCTAACTCCTTGAGTAGTACCACTCAACCTTATTATCATGCCGGACCAAGTCCACCTGCTGGGTTTACATGATAAACTTTATGAGCTCCTCAAGGGGGCAACATCATCCTAAAATAGGACACAGTTTCCTCTTATAATCAACGGTATACCATGCAAATAATACTATTTCCCAATTTGCTGAGCCTATCGATTTAATGAATAAATCTCGCCCACTAGTAAATCAAAGAAATAGATACTAAGTACATGTGCCCGTTATTATATCGGAATTAAGAGCATGTATAAAATAATATCTTGAGGTCTAATTCAGTTATATAGTCAGTATAAATTGAATTACCTCAAAGTTGGTCCGCTCAATACACTTAGACTGTACTAGTGTAACTTTATGGTCAAGACAGACCATATCAAATTATACTACAACCATGCCAATGGTTTGTCCAAGACTATCTAGGTTGTGAGCCTCTTCTTATACTCTACAAGGGACTGATAACATGACCTTCTGTGTGACACCACACACCATGTTATCTACAGTGTAAAGTATTAGACAACATGCACACACATATATACAGATATAAAATGCAATCATGATCATGTGATTCTTATTCCAAAATGTAGATGTTCATACAAAAAGGCTAGGCTCTTAGTATACATCCTAACATTCCCAACATAAGGAGTTATGTATTTTGGTATTGTCAAGCGTCACCTATAACAGGGTATACTATAAAGGCAATTACTGAGTATGTAACAAATTATGCGGAGGAATGTGAGTGATATAGATGTAATGTATCCCTCCCATATGACGGGAGTGATATCTGTGGGCCCCTTGATCGAGTAGGACTACTAAAATGCATGGTTATGCTCAAATGAGTCAATATGAGATATTGAGCTTATTTGGTTAAGTGAGTCTACTTAGGGATCAAGAAAGATAATAATTGATTAGAGGATGACACGGTCTATGCCTTATTGATCAATCTAGATATCGGGGATAGAAGGACCAAGTCATACGTTATAATAGACACGGAAAGGTTATTTAGGATCTCGACATTCTCTTCACATGGGTAGCAATTATGCATTACTAAATGTCGCTCATTGTTTATGTATCTAAAGTGGTTTAGATACATTACCAATGTTACGAAAACCTATTGGGTCATACACAAAGAATACGATGTCATAGAGATAAATTGAATTTAGTTTGACTAAATTGTGATATGAAATTCTATTAATTAAGTTAGACTCAAATGAATCTAATTAGATTGAAGGATTGAGTCTAATCCGAGTTAGACTCATTAGATTAGATTCAACCACTACTTGAGAATGAATAATATTTATTAAAAGATTTAATGAATATTATGTTGGTGCAGAATGCACCAAAGTCAAACCTATGTTTTGATAATGGCAACAGAGGTCAAAAGTTAAGTCTTACTTGTGTTTCTAACAAGTTACTCTAGTGTGCAGAGATAAAGTCCTAGCGAAGGAAAGCTAGGCAACTGGCGAAGGACTGCCAGTAGCAAAGTCCTAGCGAAGGAAAGCCAGGCAACTGGTGAAGGACTGCCAGTAGCAAAAGCCCTAGCGAAGGACTGCTAGGCAACTGGCGAAGGACTGCCAGTTTACAAGACCTGACAAAGGACCGTCAGGCAAAAGTCCAACCAAAGGAGCGGTTGGCATCAGGTAAATTCTCCCGAGAGGAGTAGGTGAGGACGCGTTCCCCGTCGAGGGAACAGTAGGCGTCGGTTCGACCTAGGGCTCCATTTTGGAGACCAAAGTCAGAACCAAGACAGCTAAGGCTGTATAAAAGAATAATATAATTGCTATTTGGACTAACCCTGGATGCAGGATCGAAGGACTGAGTATCTGCAGCTCAGAGAGCCTCAAAGGAGTGAGGCAGAAGCTGAGCAGGGGGCCCCGGATGATCCGGGCGCCCCCAAGGTCAACCCAAGTCTGCAAGAAGTGAAAACACACCTCGAAGCGCCTCGACAGCTAGATTCGGGGCGCCCCGGATGCTCTGGGCGCCCCGCGTGTCGCGGGCGCCCCCACTGCCAGCTGCCGAAGCGCGCCCTTGCGAAGCCGTGAAGATAAACTTTGACCGGTCAATGCGGGCGCCCCGGTCAAAGCGGATCCAGAGGATCAGACGCGACCGAGAGCTCTGCGGATCAGAGGCCACGTGGGGGCGCCCCCGACGTCCCGGGCAGCCCCAGGCTTCAAACAACTGTTCACTCAACGCCTCAAAGCTCTTCTACGCTCGTGCCTTGCTCCGGACACTCTCCAACTCGAGCCGACGATGTCCCGCTGCTCCGAAAAAGCTGATCTACTCCGGACGTCGGTAAAGAAGAGCGTTCTTTTTATTTACTGCACTTATCTTTGTAATTAAATTCTGTAAACCTTTTTGCGCCTATATAGAATTGCCCAAAGTAAACGGTCAACGACCGTGGGCCTTAGAGTAGGAGTCGACATGGGCTCCGAACCAAGTAAATCGACTGTGTGTCTGTGTCTTGTTTTTTAATTTCCGCTGCGTACGTGCTCTTTACTCAAATCCGAATGTTTTCCGATATTCACCCCCCTCTATCGGTTTTCACGATCCAACAAGTGGTATCAGAGCGGGGAAGTTCAAACCTGGTGTAACCACCAGTTTGAAATTTTTTTCGGATTTTTATTTTTTTTCTTTCTATTTTTTTCTGACGAATTTTTAGTTAAATATTTTATTCGATTTTTTTGTTAAGCAAGGTTGGTGCAACACCCCTCGTTATTTAATTTATCCAGCACTACTAATCCAAGACCTAGTCTTGGAAAATTCGTTTTTCTTTTAGTTTTCTTTTTCAGACTAAATGGCCATGCAAGAGGGATTCGGCACCGCCAGACCTCCACTCTTCAGTGGAGAAGACTTTTCCTACTGGAAAAGTCGCATGGAGGTCCACCTGAAAACTCAGGTGGACATGTGGATCATTATCCAGTCCGGTCTGGAGATCCCCTGAAATGCTGATGGACTTCCTCAGAACTACTCCGAATGGGACAACGCCCTAAAGCGAAAGATAGAAGCCGACGCAAAAGCTACTCAGACTCTTCAATGCGGATTGACGAAAGAGGAGCTGAACCGCGTGGGCCCCTTCAACAGTGCAAAGGAGCTATGGACAAAACTGATCGAGCTACACGAAGGGACTTCAAATACTCGGATCAGCAAGAGGGATCTGCTACTAAACAAACTCTACACCATCAAGATGGCCGACAACGAAACAGCAGCCCAGCTCCACGCACGAATCCAAGAGGTAATGAACGGTCTTCACACAATAGGTCACAAGGTTGAAAACCGTGACCTAATAAGGTATTCCCTAAACACCTTCCCTAGAAACACCTTGTGGGCATCTATGGTAGATGCATACAAGGTCTCTAGAGATCTTTCTAAAATAAAATTAGATGAATTGTTTTCTGAACTAGAACTGCACGAACAAACTAACACCAATATGGTCGAGAAAGGTATTGCTTTCGTTGCAGGTAAAACTGGAAGGACAACGAAGAAGAAGCCTGAACCTGAACCTGAGTCTAACTCTGACTCAGACACAGAAGAAGAAGATGGAGATCAAACTAAGCTGGTCCGGCTCGCTCGAAGCTACTACAAGGAGCTGAAGAACCGAACCAACAAACGGAAAACCGACCGAAGAAAGGACTAACCAACTGAACCCGCGAACAAGCCTAATGTGACCTGCTACGAGTGCAAGAAAAAGGGCCACTACAAGTCAGAATGCCCTAACCTAAAGGAGACAAAAAGGACGAGAAGAAAGAAGGCACTGCAAGCAACCTGAGACGAGTCTTCCTCAGAAGAAGAAGAAGAGACACCCTAGTCCAACCTCCTAGCTCTGACCGCCTCAGAAGAAGTCGGAACCGAATCAGAAACAGAACAAGAGGACGGCGAGCTAACCTTCACAGAAGACGGAGAAATTAAGGTAACTGGTTTTAATAGATTGCAATTAAGTGAATTAATTTCATTTCTTTCTCGAGATTTGGCAAAAGCCAAAGTCCGAGTCGAAACCCTCCGACAGGAAGTAAAACTCCTGAAAGAGGGAGCTGACTCTAAACCCTTAACCGAGAAGCTTCAGGAAGAAACTCCTACTCAAGTTGAAAAACTTGAAAAGGAAAACTCCTTCCTGAAAACTTAGGTTAAGGATCTTAGATCAGCATTAGAACGATTTACATCTGGTTCCAAGGGTCTTGACATGATCCTTGGAAAATAGAAATCAGTTCTAAATCGATCCGGATTGGGCTATAGAACCAAATCTCGGCAAAGATCTTACCTTGCTGTACTGAATCAGTCCAGAGGTAAAATTCAGGCATGGGTACCTAAACTATGCCTGAACAAACCGACTGGATCAAATCAGTATTGGATCCCAAGGACAAGATTCACATCTTGCCTAACCATCACCGTGGCTTTAGTCCAGGGGGAGCCAAACTGAAAACTATATTCATTATTAGATAAATTTTTTTATTGCAATATGATTGTTTGCCTGTTTATTTAATTTCTGCAATTTACCATGCTTAGACTTAGGCTAGTTTAAGGACCAAACAAACTTAACTGAAACTTGAAAAATAGTATTGGGTGGAGGTGAGATGATAGTACGTTGGGGAAACCAATTCTAATAAGATCAAGTTTACTTGGTCTCTTTAGACTGGTGAAACCAGCCGAAGCTACCGATCCAAAATCCAAACTAGTTAGACCAGAAATTTTTCAAAGAATAATTTTGAAAATGAAATTTCATTAAAAGGCTTTGTCAAGGAAAGGGTGGATGATCCCATAAGGCTACGGCCAAAGAAGGCCTAGTGCCTCGCCAAGACCTGGAAGCCAATTTTTGAAATTCAAATTCAAATTAATTTTTGTCAAATTCGAATCTAACACAAAATTTCAGTTATTTGTAGATTTAAACATTTTTGTTAAAATTAATTGTTTTCAAAATTAATTAAGTTTTTAAAATTTAATTGTTTTCAAAATTAATCAAACTTTTCAAAATAACTTTTAACCATCAAAACCTGTCTCACGAAAACCATAAGGCTAATGTGATTGAAAACCCTAGACTGGGTGAGACAGCAGGATTAAGACTAAAATGGAAATTCTTTTACCTATAGGATGAGATAATCTTGTATTTATCAAACCATGGTCAAACCATGATTAATATAGTCAAACCACGGTTAAAGCAGTCAAACTAGAGTCAAAACAGTCAAAACAATTCCAACCCTGGTCAAACCAATTAAACCATGGTCAAGATGATGACTAGACAAAAATTTGTCTTTACCAACCCTATTCCGGGCGCCCGGAACCACGCGGGCGCCTCCTACCCCACCTTTTCTTACTCCCTAGGCAAAAAGGTGATTTTGCTTTTGACCAGGGCGCCCGGAACCACGCGGGCGCCCCCATCAACTCCAACGCAGCAAAAGCTGCAAAGCGCTCTGTTGAGGGCGCCTGGGCTGTCCCGGGCGCCCCCAGCAGCCAAATGCTACTGCCTTTGGCAGCAGTTGCTGACCAGGGCGCCCGGAAGCTCCCGGGCGCCCCCATGGGTTTGCCTATATAAAGCACCCGAATTCTCCTTCTCCTCCACACCAAAATCAACCTTCCTCTTCACTTCTTTCTCTTCAAGAAGACCTTGCAAGTCCTCTTCCTCAACTATGCCTCCCCGAGCCGTCCGGTATGATTATTATTATTGTTATTGCATTTAAATTTATTTTCACATGCAATATCTTTATTCTTCCTTTAATTTCCTTAACTTAGAAGACGCCGACCAAACCCGGCCAACCCCGGTGCCCAACCTAGTCCCGACCCTAGATTTCCTAATCTAGAGCTATGTAATAGGTTCGCACAAACAATCTACAAGCCTATTAAAACGAGTTATCTCAATAGGCACTTTTTTACCCAATCATGCCCTGTCGCCATGAACATCATCAACTTCTATCAATTGGACAATCTTGTCTTCTGCACGCATACCATTAATGAATCTTTATGCGCAGAATTTTACAATAATATTATTCGACAAGATAATCTTATGTTTCACACCACTGTCCAAGGGATTCCTTTGACCATCACCCCTACTCTGTTAACCGACTTCCTAGGACTGCGACCCTCTCAGTCCACATTCTGCTGTTATCCTCCTAGGAACCCCCATTTGATCCTCCCTACTCAGAGATTACCCTAGATACCATTCACTCCTATTTCTATAGGGCAGACCTCCCAGCAAATAGACGCTTCCAAGCTGTTGAACTTCAGGCCCAGAACTATGCCTTGTATAGAGTTCTGGTCCGCTGTATCCTACCACTTTCCACCAGAGACCTAGGGACTATGCGACCCTTTCATGCTTTCCTTCTTTATGCCCTAGTCCATCACCTTGACCTAGACATTGGACTCCATATGTTTCATACCATTCTGCATGCGTCCAGTGTCACGACTCAGGGACGAGTACGCACACCATATTGCCACATCATCACATCTCTCCTTCATCACCACGGTCGTGACATTACCGTTGGTGAAATTACCGCTATAACCGACTTTGATGAAATAGGATTTAGGAACTTTCGTTAGCGGGTCTAGAGGTGTCGGCCACCGGGGTTCTTAGTTGGAGACGACAGCAGGCCGGAGCACCAGTCGACACAGACGAGGAGGTCGAAGTCGACATTGGAGACGTAGCTGCAGCAGCCCGAGCACACATCGACGAGCCCGCTCCACCGACACTCTACGAGAGAGTGACCCGTATGGAAACATAGATCCAAAGCCTCCGAGAGGAAATCGAAGCCAATCATGCCGAAGACTTGGAGACAAATCGGGGCTACTACACCGAGTATATGAGCGCCCTTAGAGCTGAGCGGGAGGCCAGAGATGCACAGTATCTAGAGATGATGACACGATTTGATGCATGCCAGCCTGGCCCGTCTGATCATCCCGGTCCCTCATCTTAGATCTGATTGCATTGTACTATTAGCTATCTGACTGCCCCTACTCAGTAGGGTTGACTTGTGTTTGACTATATGACTGTGTTGAACCTTCAGTACCTGCTTTATTTTATGTTGACCAGCTTATGATGATTGTGCTCTGTAGAATAGATTTTTTCTGATTTAATTTTTTTTTTAAAAAATAGAATTTGAAAAACTGTCTTACTTAATTTCAAAATCAGTTTTCATTTTCGACTTAGTTTTATTTTTTTAAAAATACCCCCTTCAAAAACTAGGGTTTTTCGAAAATGGACTTAGCCTAGGCTCGAACCCTAGAACTGCATGCACCTATAGACTTAGAAGCCAGCATCTCACAAGCACCTTAGGGTACTTTTGATTGATAACCTAGAAAGGGTTGAGATGCTTAGGTCTTTGCCTTAATTCAAGATGCTTTAAGTCAGTGCATCTGCAGTAATTGGGGCACTAAATACAACTTATACAGCAATCAAGTTAAGTGTCAAGTTTAGAAAATCTAACTTGAACAGAAACACTTAACTTGACTAACCCTAGCAAAAACTACTGTTTATAACAGTTAGTAAGTAGCTAATTGGGTTAGACAGGTCCCTACAAAGAAAATTGATTGATTTAGTTAAGTCTAATTATGATTTGGTTCAGTACAGCAAAATCTTACTTATTTCCATTATTTCTGCTATATTCATTTGTTTTGATATATGGCAAAGGGGGAGAGATAGGAAAGGAGAGAGTAAAATTAATTTTCTTTAAAAAATTTTCAAAATTTAATTTTCTTAACTCTATCCTTTATTCAAAAAGTATTCAAAAGTTTTTCTTTATTCAAAACTTTTTTGAAAAATACTTAAGCTTTCAAAATGTTGCTAAGTATTCAAGTCTTTCAAAATTCTTACTTAAGCCTTTCAAAATTTTGCTAAGTACTCAAGCCAAATTTTATAACTTAAGCTTGTCAAAAGTTTTAAACCTTTATAAAGTACCTTAAGCTTAAGTTTCTCAAAACTGGTTAAGTACAATGTTATTAAGTACTTAAGTTTTCCAAAAGTACTGTATTAAGTTTTCAAAATTATTAAGTACTTAAGTTTTCCAAAAGTACTGTATTAAGTTTTCAAAATTATTAAGTACTTAAGTTTTTTTATCCTACTAAAGTACTTAAGCTAACACTTTCAAAACCTTTGAGTACCTTGAAATTTAAAGCCTCAAACTTGTTAAGTACTCAAAAATCGTGTTTCAAAAAATCTTCTTATATACTTTTTAAGATTCCTAAGTACCTAGAACTTAAGTTTTCAAGTACAAATAAAGTTCTTTTAAACCCCATGAATTTTTGAAAAATCTAGGGGGAGATTCCTTCCAGGGGGAGGGAACAAAAGTTAAAACTTTTTCATGTTTTGCTTAAACTTAACTTTTTGAACTAGGGTTGCCATAAATCAAAAAGGGGGAGATTGTTGGTGCAGAATGCACCAAAGTCAAACCTATGTTTTTGATAATGGCAACAGAGGTCAAAAGTTAAGTCTTACTTGTGTTTCTAACAAGTTACTCTAGTGTGAGAGATAAAGTCCTAGCGAAGGAAAGCTAGGCAACTGGCGAAGGACTGCCAGTAGCAAAGTCCTAGGCGAAGGAAAGCCAGGCAACTGGCGAAGGACTGCCAGTAGCAAAAGCCCTAGCGAAGGACTGCTAGGCAACTGGCGAAGGAC
>JAGFNQ010003798.1:87309-190680 GCA_024364735.1 Boesenbergia rotunda | reverse complement strand
TTGGTAGCCATAGGTGTCTTAATTTCTTTAGCACTATCCATTCCAAATTTTCTAAGTAATTCTTAGTAGTGTATTTTGTTGATAGACAAAAGTACCCTCACTAGTCTGTTTTATTTGTAGCCCTAAAAAGAAAGTTAATTGACCTACTAAACTCATTTCAAATTCAGTTTCCATTATCTTTGTGAATTCTTGTAAAAAAGTCTGAGTTGGTTGAGCCAAATACTATATCATCTACATATACTTGGGCTACAAAAATATTATTTTTAGGGTTTTGACAAATAGTGTTGGGTCAATTTTGCCTTGGTTAAAACCTTTTGAAACTAAGTAGTTAGACAGTCTTTCATACAGGCCCTAGGTGCTTGCTTAAGTCCATATAGGGCTTTTCTTAAGTCTAAAGACATAGTCAGGGGTGTTCTAAGCTTTCAAAACCAGGAGGTTGACCTACATAAACCTCTTCTTTAATTAGGCCATTTAGGAAGGCTGACTTAACATCCATTTGATAGAGCTTAAATCCCTTATGGGCTGCATAACTTAAGAGCATTCTATGGATTCAAGTCTGGCTACAGGGGCATAGGTTCATCATAATCAAGACCTTCTACTTGGCTAAACCCCTTAGCTACTAGCCTAGCCTTATTCCTAACTGTTTCTCCTTGTTCGTTAAGTTTATTCCTAAAGACCCATTTAGTTTCAATAAATTTCTTGCCTTTAGGTAGGGTACTAAGTCCCAGACTTGACTACGTTCAAATTGGGATAACTCTTCCTGCATGGCTATGATCCAATCAGGGTCAAGTAAGGGACTCTTCTATCGACTTGGGTTCAATTTTTGAAATCAATGCAATTGACTAAGGTTCCTAAAGGCTGATCTAGTCTGAACCCTTAGTTCTGGATTACCTAAGATTTGATTAGTTGGGTGGTCTGAGCTAACTCGTGCAGTTCTGGGTTGGTTAGGTTCAGTTTCAGGTGTGGGTTCAGTTAGATCATCGTTTTGGTCCTCAATTGGCCTTTCATCAGGGTCAGTACTGGATCTAACAAAGTCAATTGGTTGGTAGGTGGTTTGATCAGAGTTATTTGGGTCAGATTTTTCATCAAATTTTACATTTGTAGTTTCTTCAATTTTTAGGGTAGTCTTGTTATAAACTCTATAGGCTCTACTGGTAAGGGAATAACCTACAAAGATACCTTCCTCAACCTTAGAAGTAAATTTCCTAAGTGTTCTCTAGTATTTAAGATATAGACTTTACATCCAAATACTTTAAGGTATTTAATGTTAGGTTGTTTGTTATAATAGATTTCAAAAGAGGTCTTTCCTAGGTTTTTAATTAGAGTTATTCTATTTTGTACATAACAAGCTGTACTAATAGCCTCAGCCCAAAGATATTTAGGTAAGTTGTATTCATTAAGCATTGTTCTAGCTGCTTCTTGTAGTGTTCTATTTTTTCTTTCTACAATTCCATTTTGTTGAGGTGTTTTAGGGCAAGAGAATTCGTGATGGTAGCCCTTTTCTAGACAAAATTGATTAAATTTATGATTTTTGAATTCTCCGCCATTATCGCTCCTAAATCTTTTGATTTTAACCCCCTTTTCATTTTCCGTTAATTTACAAAATTGAGTGAGTGTATCAAAAGTTTCATCTTTATTTTTTAAGAATTTTACCCAGGTAAATCTTAAATAGTCATCGATAATTACAAGGCAGTATAGTTTCCCACTAATTGATTTAACCCCATGTGAGTCAAATAGGTCTAAGTGAATTAATTCCAGAATTGACTTGGTTTGAGTTTGATTAGTTGGTTTGTGGGTTGACCTAGTTTGTTTTCCTTGTTGACAAGCATTACATAAGGTTGACTCAAGGTTAGATAACTTTGGTAGGCCTCTAACTAAACCATTTAGTTTAGGTAGTTTTCTGAAGTGAGTGTGTGAAAGTCTCCTATGCTAGAGCCAAGTCTCATCCTTATGGGTTAAGAGGCAGTTTTCTAAGGGACAGGTTAACTTAATTTCATAAATGTTATTGTGCCTAAGTCCTCTAAGTGTGATGTTTGGGTTGTCATTGTGTTTGATCAAACATTCATTGGATAGGAACCTAACCTTATAACCAGTGTCACACAATTGGCTAATGCTTAGTAAATTGAAGTTGAAATTTTCAACAAGTAATACATTTGTTATTATGAAATCTGACTCAAGTTCAATATTGCCTAGGCCAATTACCTTAAGTTTACCGTTGTTTCCAAAAGCAACAGTCCCTAGTCTTTTGTACTTGAGTTCTGTGAATTTGGTGGGATCCCCAGTCATGTGTCTGGAGCATCCACTGTCAATGATCCATTTATTTTCCTACAGTTAAGTAAACGGTTTAGACCTAGGTTGAGTTTTTTTGAAGAAAAAAAAAAAAATTTAAACACTTGAGTTTGAATTTTAAATTTGAGTTATGTTAAGCTTGACTTTGAATTTGATTTTTAATTTTAATTTTAATTTTAATTTGAACTTTAATTTGAATTTGAATTTTAATTTTAATTTGAATTTGAATTTGAATTTGAATTTGAATTTGAATTTGAATTTTAATTTGAATTTGAATTTTAATTTGAATTTGAATTTGAATTTTAATTTGAATTTGAATTTTAATTTGAATTTTAATTTTAATTTTAATTTGAATTTTAATTTTAATTTGAATTTGAATTTGAATTTTAATTTTAATTTGAATTTGAATTTTAATTTGAATTTGAATTTTAATTTGAATTTTAATTTGAATTTGAATTTTAATTTGAATTTGAATTTTAATTTGAATTTGAATTTTAATTTTAATTTGAATTTTAATTTGAATTTGAATTTGAATTTTAATTTGAATTTTAATTTTAATTTGAATTTTAATTTTAATTTGAATTTTAATTTCAATTTTAATTTGAATTTGAATTTTAATTTTAATTTTAATTTGAATTTTAATTTTAATTTGAATTTTAATTTTAATTTGAATTTGAATTTTAATTTGAATTTTAATTTTAATTTGAATTTTAATTTTAATTTGAATTTGAATTTTAATTTTAATTTGAATTATCAATAATTTAAATTTGGTTATCCTTATTCATCTCACTCGGTCTAAGTTATCAATCAAGGGAGTCCTATGATTTTGTGAGATGGTTTTGAGTTTGATTAGAAAAGTTAATTTGACCTTGTGTTAGATCCAAGTTTAACAAGTAGTAATTTAAAAGTACACTTCAATAATTGGCTTCCAGGCCATGGCGAGGCACAGTGGCCTTCTTTGGCCGAAGCCTTATTGGAGCAACAACCATTTTCTAGTCAAAGCCGCTTAAAGAAGTTGAACTTTTAACTTACTCATTGAAAACCTTGGTATTGAATAGTACAAGATTCAAATTAATTTTGAAGCTAATCCTAAGTGCCCACCTGGGCAGAGGCTGATTTTAAGGTGCCAACTAGTTTGGAGCCTCCTCCTAAATTGTAGACTGGGTGTCTAGGGTCAATGTAATGGATGTCCCTTTTTGGGACATAAAATTGATTCTGACCTACTTGCTTTGTTAGATAAGCTTTCGGAACCCACGCTTTTCGTTGATTTTTGCGGGGGTGGATAAAGGAGATAAAGGATCTTTGGTTCGATCTTGATTTATATCCTATCCCAGATTTGTTGTACATGCCCTTTTGTGATCCAAGAATAAGGTCAAGGTTCTTGGATCGGGTTGTGAAATTTGCTAGTAGATCCTTAAGTTTTAGGACTTCGCCCTTTAGGGTTGAGTTTTCAGTTTCAATCTCAATTAATTTTTGATTTTGAGTTTGTTCAGTTAATGTTCTAGTATTAATTAATTGCTCCTTAAGGTCTTGATTTTCCTTAAGGAGCTGGTCATTTCTAGATTCAGTTTCAAGCAATTTTTTATTTAAAACAGAAATAACTTTAAAGAACTTTTCATTTACTGAATCTAAATATACCTTTGTAGAGCCGTCTGAAAATAGTCCGATCTCTTGGCTCGACTCGTATTCGTAATCCTCGTCTTGATCTGAGTCTGATTCTGGTCCGGTTGCCATCAGTGCGAGGTAGCTTGCGTTCTTTTGATGTTCATCGTCGGAATCGTCCGAGCTTTCATCCCATGTGGCTTGAAGAGCCTTCTTCTTTTTGTTCTTAGTGGGTTGGTCCTCTTTCTTGTAAGGGCATTCATGTTTGAAGTGCCCTTTTCTGTTACAGCCGAAGCAGATCATTTTGCTTTTGCCTTCAGTGCTGTAGGGCTTCACTACCTTTTGAATGTCTTTCTTTGAAAATTTGTTCTTCCTTCTGGTGAACATTTTTCTTACCAAGTTCACCAGTTGTTCTTCTTCATCAGAGCCTGACTCATCTTCAGGTTCTTCTTGGACTTTTCTCTTTGATTTGGCTTCCTTTGGTGAACCTGCAAATAAAGCTAGCCCTTTCTCGGCCTTGGCGTTAGTCTGTTCGTGCAGTTCTAATTCACAAAACAATTCATCTAAATTGATTTTAGAAAGGTTCCTAGAAATTTTATAAGCATCTATAATAGATGCCCATAGTGAATTTCTAGGGAATGCATTTAAAGCGTACCTTATGATGTCCCGGTTCTCCTGTTTGTGCCCGATCATGTGGAGTCCATTCAGTATGTCCTTGATCCGGGCGTGGAGTTGACTTGCAGATTCTCCTTCCTGCATTTTTATATTAAATAACTTATTTAAAAGTAAATCTCTTTTTGTTACCTTGGCATCAGAGGTGCCTTCATGTAGTTCAATTAATTTGTCCCATAGCTCCTTTGCTGAGTCAGTTGGTCCAATTCTGTTTAGCTCCTCTTTGGTAAGTCCGCACTGGAGGGTGTTCTGGGCTTTGAACTCGGTCTGAGCCTTTTTCTTCATCTCCGAGTTCCATCTGTCGGGCCTAAGTGGAGCATTATTTCCCTCATCCATTGGCGGTGTGTAACCTGTTTGAACTGCAAACCACTGATCCATGTCGGTCTTCAGATAAACCTCCATCCTTCTCTTCCAGTAGGGAAAGTCTTCCCCATTAAAGAGAGGAGGGCGGGCAGTGCTATAGCCTTCACCTTGAGCCATCTGAAATAGACTACACAAAAACTTGTCCCAAGACTAAGTCTTGGATTAGTAGTGTGGTAGAAAAAGGAGAAGAGAGAGAAAAAGTGACTCGAAATGGTGTTGCACCAAATTCGAGTAAAATCAAACGAACGGAAAAAATAATCCAAATCTAGGCAACAATACCTAATTTAGATCAAGTGTAGCGAAAAACCAAAACTTGAAAAAAAAACTGGATTTCCCCCGGCTCTTATGGTGGTTGCACCGATACAGAGCGAACTTGGCTCTGATACCACTTGTAGGATCGATGCACGTGAGAGGGGGGGGTGAATCACGTGACTTTTTAAAAAATTAAATCAGAGTGCTTTAAAAAGCGTGCACAGCGGAAATGAAATAGACGAAAAACAAACACACAAACACGAACGATTTTTACTTCGTTCGGAGCCTTCGGCGACTCCTACTCGAAGGCCCAGGTCCCTCGGACCTTTCCGTTGGGCAATCTACTAAAACTCTCTATCGGTCAACCCCGATAGAGTAGGCGAGTACAAATGAATTGAAAGTGTGACAACCCCACACTTTCAAGTAATTAAGTGCAATAAAGTATTAAAAGAAATTCTTCTTTTTACCGACGTCCGGAGTAGGTCGACTCTTTCGGGGCAGCGGGACGTTGTCGGCTCGAAGTGTAGCGTTTCCGGAGTAAGGCGCGAGCGTAGAAGAACTTGAAAGCTTTGGAAGAAGTGTTGTGTTTGAACCTTGGTCGAGGGGCTCTATTTATAGCCCTGGGGGCGCCCGAAACGTCCGGGGCGCCCCTCTGCGTGGCTGCCGATCCGCAGCCCTCTCGGTCAAGCACTTGATCTCTTTATCTTCGGGATCACCTTTGACTGGGGCGCCCGACGCGCGCGGGGCGCCCGATTTGACCGGTCAAAGCCATATCTCCTTGGCTTCGCGAGGGTGAGCTTCGGCAGTTGGCAGTGAGGTGGCACAGGGGGCGCCCGAGACATGCGGGGCGCCCGACCCGCGCGGCTGTCGGGGCGTTTACCTCTCTGCTGACTTTAGGTTGACTCTGGGGCGCCCGACACATCCGGGGCGCCCTGCTCAGCTACGGCCTCACTCCTTTGAGGCTCTCTGAGCTGCAGAATCATAGTCCTTTGGTCCTGCATCCAGGGTTAGTCCAAAACAAGGCTAGCACAATTTTATATGGACTAAAATAAGATACAATTCTAAGTTAATTAGATCCTGTCTCCCAGACCAGGATCTAACCAGGACTCAACTTAGATCACCTAAATGGGTCTAAGTTGGACCGCGCCTAAAGTCCAAGATTGGACTCGTCCTCACTGGGTCGCTCCTCCAGTGACTTACCTTACTTACCCATTGTGCAGCTCTGCTTGACTTCTTGACCCTACCAGGACTTCCTGCCAAGGCTCAACCACCTTGGTCTTCCTGCCAAGTCTCAACCAACTTGGTCTTCAGCCAGTTGTCAGGTCCCGCGGACCCAACTGGACTTTCCGCCAGGACTCAACCATCCTGGACTTCAGCCTGGTGTCTGGTCCTAAGTCTTTCAACTCTGCACACTTGGTAAAGAGGTTAAACACACACAACCCTAACTTTAACCACTTTGTCATACATCAAAACCCGAGTTTGACCGTCAGTGCAAACTGCACCAACATGTTCAAGTGTTCAAAGAAGGGTAGGGATTTTTAAGACCCTTGATTCTCAGAAATTTTTCTGAAACATCAAGTATTAAAATGCTGATTTGATACAAACCTATGTTGGAATATTCAAATTCATAAGAAAGGGTTTGTTGAGTCATGACTCTTGTTCTTAATGTTGTGTTTCAGAAATGTTTCTAGAATGTCGAATATCAATGGAGTCTACACCCTTGTTTTGGAATGCAAATTGTTAATGCAGTCTGATCAGGAACGTATCAGAGTTTCAGGAATTTTTCTGAAATCTGATCGTTCCCCAGACTAATAAGAAATATTTCTGTATCGAATAATCAACAAACCTGATCAGTCACGGAGACCAATCAGAATTATATATCTGATACAGCTGCATTCCTTACTTGTTATATGAAACATATACATGTTTGACCATGATATAATTCTGTATATGATTTCATGTGCAATTCACACTTATTGTCGTATGATGCATATACATTGTTGCCATGATACATTTATGGTATATGCCTCTCATATGCAATTCAAAATTTATCCTTTGATTATTTTGGGTTTTGGGGGGAGACTCTAGATTGAGGGGGAGTTATGTTAGAACTTAATAACCATACCCTTTTTCGATGTTTGACAAAGGGGGAGAGAATGGTTGATTAAGTTTGAGGTTATTATAAGGGGAGGATCATGATTCCCTTACAATAATTGATTGGACTTCAATTGATCTAATACCTAAACTTAAATCGGGTTGTCAAACAACAAAAAGGGGGAGATTGTTGATGCAGTCTGGCCCGATTATTGTTTTTGTGTTGACAACAATTTAAGTTTGGTTGAATGAATTCGGGTTAAGTCCAGGTGGATCGGGAGATCACACGCTGGTATGGGAAAAGACCTAGTGGGACTAGGCATACCTAGTGGGACTAGGTGGAAACCCTAGCTTGGAGGGCCAGGTCCTAGCTTGGAGAGCTAGGTTGGATGAAATCCTGGCTTGGAGTGTCAGGTCCTAGCTTGGAGAGCTAGGTTGGATGAAATCCTGGCTTGGAGGGTCAGGTCCTAGCTTGGAGAGCTAGGTTGGATGAAATCCTGGCTTGGAGGGCCAGGTCCTAGCTTGGGAAGTTAGGTTGGATGAAATCCTGGCTTGGAGGGTCAGGCCCTAGCTTGGAGAGCTAGGTTGGATGAAATCCTGGCTTGGAGGGTCAGGTCCTAGCTTGGAGAGCTAGGTTGGATAAAACCCTAGCTTGGAGGGTCAGGTCCTAGCTTGGGAAGCTAGGTTGGATGAAACCCTGGCTTGGAGGGCCAGGTCCTAGCTTGGAGGGCTAGGTTGAAGTCCCGGTGAGTGAAACTGGGCATGGAGTCTTGGTCCGGGGGACTGATCATGAGTCAGAGAAGGCTGGGAGCTTGTTCTCGTGACTTAGAGGAGATTTGACCTTGCCTGGATCGGTCTGGTGACCAATTATGGAAGTTGGCACGGAGTTCCTTCGTGGATCGGTCTGGTGACCGATCCAGCTATGTCTGATCGGTCTGGTGACCGATCAGGGAGCATACAGTGACTTTGTTGGGCTACTGATCGACTCCTAATCGGTCTGGTGACCGATCAGGGAAACTATTCAGATCGGTCTGGTGACCGATCAGGGAGCATACAGTGACTTTGTTGGGCTACTGATCGACTCCTGATCGGTCTGGTGACCGATCAGGGAAACTGTTCAGATCGGTCTGGTGACCGATCAGGGAGCATACAGTGACATTGTTGGGCTATTGATCGACTCCTGATCGGTCTGGTGACCGATCAGGGAGACTATTCAGATCGTTCTGATGAATGATCAATTGTCGCAAGGTTCTCACTATAACTGATCAGGCTGGAGCCTGATCAGTCAGAGAGTGGTCTGATTGGTCACCAGTCCGATCAGGCCACACCCTGATCGGTCTGGGGACCGATCAGAAACTGAACTTTAATTCAAATATGCTGTCAGACGCTCTGATCGCGACTGTTTTCTCTGTCGATTCTCTAATACATTGCTGATTTCATTTGATATGTTTTGCTAAACCTCTGATTAAGTGTGCAGGTGACAGGGATGACTTCAAACGTTGAAGGAGGGTCAACTGAGTTCTTTCCATGCATTAGGTTTGGCTGTTTCTTCTTCTCAGGTTGCAATGGACGCTGGGGCTGCTGGCAACAAACCTGGGGCTCGACTGGGGCTCGACTGAGAGTAACTCAGGGAGTCCAGGAGAGGTCAGGGTAGCTAGGCAGTGGCAGTGGAGCGTCTAGTGGCTGGCGATGTCAGCTGTAGAGGCCAGAAGCTTAAAAGTCCTGAGAAGTGGAGAAGAGAGGAAGTTCTTCCAAGTTCTTTGGCTACAATTCTTGAGTTCTTGCGACAACTTTGATCCATCTCTTGTGCAAGCAACTATGAATCTTGAGCAACCTTCTGATACGTGGGCACTTGGAAGAAACAAGGAGTTTGGTGAGTCCATCAGCAAGAAGACACGAAGAGCAGGGTGTTCTTGCGTGAGATCTGTGCTGGGTGGAGCTCGGTGAGGAGTTCGCTTGTGCTCTTACTGTCCTAAGTGCTCTGTAAGCTTCTCTTATGGTTCTTGTGCTTATTTCCATTATTCTGTTGAACCCGCTGTGGAGAGGTTACTCCACCGAGAAGGAGGTTACATTTGATATCCGGATTTCCGGGGCTTGATCTGCCGACGATCAAGGGATCGCCCACCTCACGGGCACGCCAAGGAGTAGGGGCAAGTTATCCCCGAACCTTGTAAACCCTCCGTGTTAGCGATCTTGGTTGTTGCCTTAGTTTTTGTTCTTTTGTGTTTCTGCATTTCTCTGTTTCGTTTGCTTCCGCTGTGCTACTAACCCTTGAAGTGCAGAAATCTCAAAAGTGAAAGCGATTTTTGTGTCTGGCTATATTCACCCCTCCCCTCTCTAGCCATCCAAGTTCCACCAAGCCCACCTGAGATCACGTGAATCCCTCCCCGGACGGCGTTCTATTAGTTGGCTTGCTCCTCGTCTATTTCTTCGGACTCGGCTTGCTCCTCCCTTGGGAATAAGTCACGAGTAACCGGTGGGTTCCGTCTAGGTTCCCCGGCCGCTGGGATAATTGCTGAACTCCCCCTACCCGAGCCGCATCCGGGGGATATCTGACGCCCTTGTCCTCGTGCGGCAAGAGCCCGACCTCTTCCAGCCTGTTGGCACTCCTCAGTGTTGTGCATGTTGCTTTGGTGAAATGCACAATAGGGTCTCCAGCGGGTCGGCAAACACCCCTGGGCCACTTGCTGCACATGTCTGCGCTCCATTCCTACTCGGTCAATTGCTCCCCGAGGGCTGCGGATGGGTCCGCCCGGGGATCGACTGTTCTGAGCAGGACTCAGGGTTGGCGTACTAACCGCCTCCTTCTTCCGAGCGGTTTGTACTTCTTCCACATTGATGTACTTAACAACCTTTCCTAACAGATTGTCGAAGTCCTTCGGTGGTTTCCTGATAAGTGAACGGAAGAAGTCTGCCTTTTGTAGCCCCTGGGAGAAAGCACTTATCAACACCTCGGGTGTGGCGGTCGGCACGTTAAGTGCCACTCCGTTGAATCTTTTGATGTACGCTTGGAGTGATTCCTTCGGACCTTGCTTCAGCACAAATAGATTCAGGCTGGTCTTGTGATGCCTCCGACTGTTAGCGAAATGTTGCAGGAATATCCTCCTGAGCTCCTCAAAGCTCGACACGGACCCATTCGGGAGTCGGTCAAACCATCCCTGAGCCGGCCTCGAGAGCGTTGTCAAAAAAGCTCGGCATTTCACGCCCTCAGGATATTGGTGGAGCAAGGTCGCACTCTCGAACTTCATGAGATGTTCCTCGGGGTCGATCGTTCCAGAATACTCCGGTATGGTGAAGAACCGGAGATGCTTGGGAATCGGGCCCTCAAGGATCTGCGAGGAGAAGGGGCAGCGCACGAGGGAAGCCGGAGGCGGGTCGGCTGGGACTTTCCCCTTATCCAGGTGCGGCGACTGTGTCTGGCTAGATGTGGATACCTCAGCGGGAATTGAGTGAGCCTCGTCACCCTGGGCTCGGTAAAAAGCGGCAGGGAATGGAACCGAGCCGCCCTCTGGTCGGGCAACATGTCCCCGACCCACCGAGTGACCGAGTGCCAAAGGCTCAGGAAATTGAGTCGCCGGGCTGCTAGCTTGCAAAGGCATTTGCGAGGTTTTCTGAGCTTGGGCAGCCAATAAGAGCTCGTACTCTTCGGGAGTGATGGTCACTGTCACTCGGTTGGGATCTTCCATCTTTCGCTCTCAATCAGGCGAAAAACCTTCCTTCTAGCGCCAAATATGATCCTGTCGCATAGCGAGGTGGACTCCCAAGGATGAAGTGGACCTGAGCACTGCTGATGCTGGCTCCGATCTGAAAGGAAAATGACCGTTAGTAACCCGCCGGGAAGAATCCCCGGAAAGGTACTCTGACAACCAAGTCAGTCTCCGGTGGAAGAGAAGAAAGCTGAAGAACGGTAGCAAAAACTCCAACGCGCGTACCTGCGTGCGGAGTGCGGAGGACCTTATATAGCCGAGGGAACCGACAATTTCTGCCCGCGTCTGTCGCCCATTTTGTCTCATGCGGGGACAGGATCATGGGCACTGTCAGCTTGCCGACTGGCGCCGACCAGTCTGACACAAGCAGGGGTCGTCGTGGTACAGAGTATCAGGGTATGTTAGGAAGGTACTGTATCAACGGGATATTCACGATTCGGACACGAACGACATCAGGCCTGCACCGACTTTCGTACCACTTCTGCTAGTATAGTATCAGAGAGTGAGTGTTCATTAGGAAAATGACAAATTCCGAGCCGGAGTGCCGACCGGCCGCCTCGAGTGAAACCTGGCCGCGCAACCAATATCTCCCCGATTGGAACAGGGTACTCCCCGAGTCAAGGAGCGTTCGGCCCGGGCCAATCCGACTCACCATAGGGTCGTGTGGTTAGGGCACAGGGAGGCCGCCAACTTGATGTGAAACGGATGTTGCCCGAATGACCTTATGCTCGGCAGTTGATATCCCTCACTAGGGGCTAATGTAACATGCGCATCGGTGACGGACAGGGTCGGACACTCAGCGTTTCTAGGTGGGACCAAGTTAGGGTACATCTGACTGATCGCTCAGTCGGGCGATTCGGCCCGAGTGGGCCTTGGGCCCTTGGCCCGGCCAGCTACACTGATCTACCCATACCTCGTGGCCTTGACGCATCCTTATGTATCGCTAGGCTTGCCGACCGAGCTACACATGAGTTAGGCCGGGATCAATATCAATCGATTGTTAGTTTTAATCAATTGACCAAATCGATTTCGAAACTTTTTATTTTCTCGAAAAAGTATCAATCGATTAGGTAGTCTTTTGTTTCCTGACGACATTAAAATCAAGAGGGGAGGATAAGGGGAGCTACCCATAGGGAGATTGAGATTGGCCTTTATAGGAGGTCGTCATTGATCATGTAGTTGATGTTGAAGGCAACCTTCAAAAGGCTCGGGTGACAAAAGGAACACCATTTTAGCTAGTAGAGACTAGAGAGAGTGGGAGTCAACTGGAGTCTCAAACAATGGAACACCATGAAGGTTCCAATAAGGATACAAAAGGAATCAGGGGCGAACTTACCTCTCTCTAAGAGAGCGGTGGAGGGAGAAATGTAGGCCACTTTCAAATTGGTTCGCACAGGCGGGCTTCCTGAGGGGATTGGTTTTCAGCCAGGGTGCTCGAGAACAAATTGTTATAATTTTACCATCCGAATATCAACTAGGCTTCGCCCCTGTTACTTTTCATCGCGAGTGCTCGACAACCCTAGTACACCATCTGACTCAGCAACCTCAATGCCGGACTCAGCATCTCGAGTCCCCCATGCAGCCTGATAGTCCGAGCACTTCCTTGCCACTCCTCTCCAAAATGCCCCCCGCAGCTTGACACCCAAGTCCTTAAAGCACTTCGCTCGGGGTTGGGCCGGAGTTCAGTTCAAGGCGTCTTCCGTTATTGAGCATGACCCTTGTAGGGATGAGCCGCAACAGGTCATGACCCTCGTAAGGAATGGTCTTGACACGTATGGATCATAATTGGCCATAGACACGGTGGAATTGAGTTAGGGAAGTGCATAGTCATGATAGACCCAATCTATCACTAGCCCAGACCCCCTTGGAATACATGCTGCCAGAGTCCATGCCCCACCACAGGAGGCTAGTCACATAAAATAAGGTTGAAACTGCCCTTTCTTCCGTCACTGGATAGTGACTTGAGCAAAGAGATTTGCTGAACTACTCTGGCTCTTTGGCACATGTTAAAGCACACAGTGAGCTTGATGTCAGCAGCCAACAAAGAGTTCTGATTGAAAACAATAAATCACTAGGAGAAGTCATATACCTATTTTCCGCACCCATTCAGTGGAACACGGGTAACAATTATCCTGTGAATGTTCTTTGGCTATTTGCAAGGCACACTAATCATCCATTATCTGATTATGATTTCAGTAAACTGAAACTTCCAATACAATGTCTAAATATGAGCACGATCGCTTCCAACAAGAGAATATTACATGAATAATGTGCCTTCAGCTTCACAAAAAATCTTACTAAGCTCTTCTTTGGCTTCAAGATCAGCAAATGAAAATTGAACGGCACTTCGAGCAAGAATAAACATGTCGCGCTTGTTTAGTCCTGCATAATTAAAATACAATACTGCAGTAAATATAAAGGTTGGCAGATATGCCTTGTGATAAAGATGGTGATTAACACACCAAATGTTGAGGCAGCAAGATGGTACTCGTTCGACAGAGATGTTGAGAAAAGGCCAGAATCATCAGTGCATAGTGCCACCGGATGGTTTGCTTTGTAAAGCTCAGCTGCACAGTCATGTTCTATCACTTGTTTAATGAAAGGTAATGCATAAGCCACCGAACTTGAGAAAATGAGGTACAGACCAAAATGATGATTGGATAAGGAAGAGAGGCGTTCACTTTGGATATTTGATGTCAAGCATATCTCAACCTGCGATACATATGTGGGATTTGAAGAAAAATATAGGAGGCCAAGTTAGAGAAAAACAACTAAAAAGAGATTGGACATAAGGAGATTATTACTGGGATCCTTAAGAATTTCACCCTCGTCCATTCCTCTTCTTTAAGGAAGCAAGCATGGCCTATTCGTTGGGGGCAAATATCGATCATTGCTTTGACTTCCTTATGGTTTGTTACCTAAAATCTCTAAGTCATTGCATTGAACTAGTTAATCAGTTTGAAAAATTAGTTTGAAACAGCACTAAACTAAGCTTGATGACAC
Source organism: Boesenbergia rotunda (assembly GCA_024364735.1). Taxonomy (NCBI): domain Eukaryota; kingdom Viridiplantae; phylum Streptophyta; class Magnoliopsida; order Zingiberales; family Zingiberaceae; genus Boesenbergia; species Boesenbergia rotunda. The sequence goes on along the minus strand of JAGFNQ010003798.1, from coordinate 176,698 downwards.
ACCTCTCCACAATGGAGAGTAATAGGTAGTCCTAGCTCTTTAGCATGCTTCAGTGCGGGAAGGAAAGTTTCCCTGCAGTCAAAAGTGATGTAAGAACCTGGGAACTGCATTTGCTATATTATAATTGCATTGCAATCACAATTTACCATTCACCGACAATAGGATTGCCAGAGAGATCAAGTCCAACGACACCAAAATCCTTCAGTTCCTTTGCAAGCTTGACCTATAAAATTGATTAATGCCTTCATAACTAGCATTCAGATTGAAAGATTTGACTGACAAAAAAATGCAAATATAGTCCTCTGATAGTACTGTTTCCATTGCAGATGCAGTGGTCTCACGGCGATCAATACTCAGAAGAAGTCGCACATAAATTTTCTTCCTCTTCTTGCAGTTGCTTAAACAATTTACTGGTGTAGTTTCAGAAAGAGGTAAATTGCTAGCACCTGATGTTACAAAAGCGACATCAACAGTATCAACTGCTTGTATGCCATTAATGACTGCTTTCATATACGAGAGCTTTGTCATTCCTTTAGATTCATTTTGCTGCAAGATCAGCGTAGTGTCATTGCTTAATTGTTCAATATCTTTGAAAGCATGTTTGTCCCTCGTGCACAAATACCTTTGGAGTTGTTCTTAGTTCAAGATAAACAACATTCTCAGCAGCAAAATCTTCAATGACCTATTTATTATACAACAAGATGCAGAAGTATGACAGAGAGTGACTGTGTTACAATCATGCAATTGATGTACCTCCTTGGTGATTCTTGTCACAGTTTGATGGTCAGTGGTAAGTATGTGAAATAAATCAAAAAGCTTGAAGCACTCTGGCAAAGACCGTCCATCTGCAGCAAAGACGACATAAAAACAATATTCAGAGATATCAGTGACTGATCATAATTATTGCAAAAACTAGCAACCATATTGGTATTCAATTTTGTTAATAAGTAACTATCATATTCTTGAATTATCGTGAAAATTATTCTTAAGATACTACCTTCATATTGTAAAGTCAAATGAAAACACTCTCTTTTTTACATCCAGAAAGGGTGAGAGAGTATCTGTTTTTTCTACATGGATATGATCTTGATTCAAGAATAGAGATCCCATGTTGGCCCTTCCTAGCTATCATGTTCTTCATTATCCTCAAAACTATACTTGAGATCTTTCCTTGATATTATTGAAACATTTTAGCTATCATATAGTCTCAATTTCTTTTATCGCAGTATTTGTGCCAAGATCCTAAATAGGTAGATTTTTTATACACGTAAATAAAGAGAATTAACAATAATCTAGCATAACAAAGATGATAATCTTCATGATAAAAGAAAAAATAAAATAATGTTCAAATTAGAAGGAACTTTTCAGTATAATTCAGTCAAATTATCAATGGAAGAATTATACTCCACTATAATTCAACAGTCGGGCAAACCTAAGCTTACTGTAATATTTACAATGCATATCATGATAAGTACCCAATTAAAAAAGATGCAAAGATTTCTCTAACAAAGTTCAAGTGACTTAAGTAGGTAGAATATAAATCATTGTTATATCATTGAGCTAAGGATGTGTACCACAAAGACATGATTAGGCAAGAAGAAACACCTAAAAAGGGGTAATAGGGACAATCAGGCTTTCCATGTTAAGGTAGTTGTAAAAGTGAATGATGGTAAATAATATCTATGTCCGGAGGGAAGAAATAATGAAACTGCTGCTGTATCCATGGAAGATATGAAGGATAGGCGTAAAAAACAAAACAAAAAAAAATGAAGAGGCATTAGACAGAACAAAAAGTTAACAGGAAATACTGAGATTCTAAGCAATAGTTCAATTTATCTCCAATACAATAACTGAATCAAGTAAACCAGAATACTTCAGTATCACTTACTTTTCATAATAACATGTACTACATCTTCAAAATTAATAACACCTTCATCTCCCAATACTTTTGCAAGCTCACTGTAGAAGTTAGAGGAAAGGCACAGATAAGATTAAATAGGGTAACTCGAAGTGTTTTTTAACAGTATCACTGAGGAGGATAATGCCACCCATGAAGGCTATTGCCTTTGCTTGCACTGTGTTTAATTGAATAATTGGATTCATCACTTAATGCATCTTGATGCAAGCATAACCCACAACTATCAATATACTATTAAATTATTGCATTTAAACATTCATCTCTGCTTCATACCAAAAGCCACAGTTGTAAAAAAAAAAAACGTACATGAAGAACAAATTCTTAAGTTAAACCATGAAATAGAGAAGCCAACCTTTTTTTTTTTCAATGAATGTATGGGCCAATGCCACATTGTATATTAAAGAAATGAGATTAGCGAAACCACCATAGTATAAGCACCATGAATGCATCTTATGAGAAACATTATCTAATCACCCTGCCATATTATCTGCCAAGTTTGTCATAACTGTTTGTTTTTTTTTGTCTTCACCCATTAGTTAACATCACTATTGAAGCAAATACGGCTAATGGGTGAAGACAAAAAAAACATTCCGGCGGATATAATCTGCCTTGAAGAATTTCCAAGCTACCGCTTGCAAATAGAGAATTTTCCAAGCTACGGCTAGGTTTTCGCAGGCAGCCATTCCGGCGGATATAATCTTCCTGGAAGAATTTCCAAATACGGTCCACCTTAAGCATTCAATATTACTCCTCAAATTCCATGGTATAAAGGAAACATTTTTCAGACATGTAGAACAACCTAAAAGCCATCGAAGTAATACATATCTGTCCGACAGACACAAGGAATTAGAATCGTTTAAACGACGGGCGGCCGATGAAGAAATACTTGTAGACAAGCATCGACAAGTCCCATGGCATACAGTGAGTGATCCAGAGAGAGCATGAAATGATAGCATGGACGTTTCGATGCCAGATCCCTAGGTATGGATAGATGAGTTCGATAGAAGGGAAAGAGATGGGCGAGATCTCACAGCAGAGTTGAATCTCTGACGGAGCCATTGAGGTGAGCATGGAGCTCGATCTTGGGAAGCAGTTTGCACCATTCCAGCAGCTCCATCTCTTCCCCTGCGTCCATCTCTTCTTCGCCGGCGTCTGCTCAACAGGCAGTGCCTTTATGGACAAGGGACCGTGGGCCAGAAAAAACCAAAAACAAAACAAAATGCAAATTGTTAATATTTCAAAAATACCCTTAAAAATTGTATGATACTTTATGAAAGTACACAAAAAAATTAAAATTATTTTAAGAGCACCCTTCAATTTCCCAGAAAGAACAGACAAGTCAGTGGATTACACGCTGGCGTAGGCGTGGAAGCCATAAAAGCCATAAATTGCATACGAATTTGGAATTGGAGTGGAGCCTGCTCTCTTCTTCCCTTTTTCGTAAAAATTTCTTCCCTTTTATGCAAATGTCAAAAAGATATCTTTAAACCAAAAAAAAATATATCTGAGAATAAAAAATGTACCATCTTTGGAAGAGAAAAAAAAAACTTATCTACCGGGGATGATTATTTTTTTTTTGAATTTAATATCTAATTCGAATGGAAGATATTATAAGGAGACTGTCAATATCCAATTCGAATAATCAATTTTTTTTCCGGATAGACTATACAGGTTTAATTTTTTTAAAATTATATATACATATATATTTTAATATCTTTAGTTGAATAATGATAATTAGATAGGAAAAAAATTATTATATAGAAGATAGTTCGATTCATTAATAAGTATGAATACGAGATTTAATATTCGATCCCGAATCTATTATTATTTCTACTTTCCATCCTCTTCCTAAAATCATAAAAACGTTCATGGATGGAAGGTTGGAACATGTTTGCGAGAATTTAAATTAACTAACTGTGGGTTTTTTAAAAATATATATATAATCACTGCCTTTATTAATGAAATCCCTAGCATTTTCATATATTTTTAGCAATGGAATTATATAAAATCCATTGGTGTGAAACTCCAAGTTAAATAATCTGATAAAAGAATACCTTCCTCTGTTAGTTGAGCTACTTTTAACCTCTTTGAGTAAAAAAATTAATTAGCTATTCTTATTATGTTTTTGGAATTCTGTCTTTTAGTAGTAGTCATGCCAACACGCCATGTACACACCTCTTTGTAAGTGGGTAATGCCATAAACAAATAAAGTGGAGGCGTAGAGCCTTCTTTCCTCGAATCAATAAGATTCAAAGTAGAATTTTTAATAAATGTAAAATATCGTATTAGGTATTTAATTTTCATGTGAATTATTATGTCCCGGATGATATATCATGTGTCCAATGTGTTCATCCATACCATATTAATTCAGGCACTTGAATTAATTTTTTTTTTAAATCAATATTTTCTTAAATCTTAAATCCTAAATACATATAATATATTCCGTGAATATCTATTATTTTTTATCTTAAATACTATGATCCAAGATGTAAGCGTGAACTTTAGAGCAAAAATCTTATTAGCTTAAACCGATTATAATTTAACTCCTAAATTTTAAAATCTTAAATCTTAAATATATATAATATACCCCGTGAACATCTAAATTTTTTTTATCTTGAATATTATAACCCAAAAGGAAAGTTTGAATCATAAAGGAAAAAATCTTATTAGTTTAAACCCACTATAACTCAATCCTTAAATCCTAAAATTTCAAACCTTAAATGACCGCTGATCAGGGGTGATAATTACTCCTGAATAATGGCTGCTGATAACCCACCGATCCAAGAGAAACGGTCCTCTGCTTGAGCGTTACTTGGGACCCACTACCCCGAGATGATCTTGGGGTTACTTGGCCCGGGGGTCCTGAGCGCTCATCTCTCTGAGGTGGCCTCAGGGATTTACCCCCGAGGTGAGCTCGGGGGTGTGTCTTCCTGAAGCTATCTTCGGGGTTACACCGACTTAGGTTGGCCTTTAGGTCCCTTTTCCCTAGAGGATCTCGGGTGTCCTGTCTAGGGAGTCGTTCCGTCTTGATGCATTCAGCCATGCAGCTTCTTCATCCCCTATGTCGCCACAATGTATTCAACCCCAACACAAGTCCCTCTCTCTAAGTCTGATCGAAGGAAATGTGTCTGACTGATTAGACTGGTAGTATGATGAAGAAGTTGTGTCCGGATGGCCTCTCCACCTTCTGCTGTTTCGCTGGTAGCATTCCAGGTCCGAGGAAACAGTCCGTGCAACCCCGAGCTCCAGGTGGTTTTTTGAATACATCTAGCACTCCTTCAAGTTTTGCGGAGAAGCTATGACAGCTATCCCAGGCCCTTTATAGGGGCATGGGGTTTTGTAATGACGATACAATCGCCCAGCGAATGCGGCACCGCCACGTGCCTCCTCCCCCCTTGTGCGACGATATTTCCTTGATACACACCGCGGGGCATACGAAGCGACGGCAATAAGGGCTAGTGGGTCCTCGGGATGACCAATCAGCGCCATTGACGTATTGCTCTTTTATTGCTCACAGAGGTGCGGCTCCTCTCTATAAAAGTGGGTGCAACGGCACCCTGCAACCTCCTTGCCCTATCTACCTTCAAGCGTCCTCCTTCTCCGACTATTCATCTTGCCGTTGCGCCTCATTTACAAGAGTAAATCTCCTTCTGCCTTTTCCTCTTCTCAATCCCCATGGGTCTGGTGGAGAAGAAAAAGAAAAGGAGGCGTCCAAGTCTGCCGAGGGAATTCTTCCTCCTCCCGTTCTACCATGGCAGGTAGCTAGATCAGCTCAATATCTGGGCATGCTGCATCAGTTTCTACTGACGGTGACTATACTTGAGCTCTTCTTCTTTCTTTTGGTGCCTTGTCCTGACTATCTTTGTCCTACGCCGCAGGTCACCTCTAACTGTGCAGCCATAAGCCGCCTGTTGTGCTCCGGGGGAGTCACTGTAGACCTCCTCCAACGGGTGGTGGCTGCCGAGGTGGAGGCTGGTCGTGCATGCGAAGCCGACCTCCTGTAGTTGGAGGCCAGCCGAGCCCTCCGAGCGAAGCTAGAGCATTATCTCGGTACCCTAATAGCTTCGGAGGATACTTTGCATGGGTATAGATTCCGGGAACGCCTCGAGCCCGAGAAGAACCAATCCCTCACTGAGGACTTGCAGAAAATATCCCAGGAGCGGGAACAACTCCAAACTCAGGCAAGGGAGTTGTCTGATCAAGTCGGCCACCTGGAATCTGCAAAGAAAGCCCTCAAGGACCAGAATACGGAACCGGAGTGCCTAATGGCTATAAAAGAATATGACTTAGAGATATCGACCTCTTATGCTGCCGACCTCCAGGAGCAGGTTACCCAGGCCCAGGCCCAAGCCTCCGATGCTACCCAGAAGTTCCAAGAAATGTTAGGGGCTCAGGAGTTTCTACTCCAGGAGGTGGTGACGCTGAAGGCTGCTAAGGAGGAGGTTGAGGCCAAACTGCAGCAGCAACAGAGTGACCATGCAACCCAACTGTCCAAGGCTAAAGAGGAGTCCAAGGCTAAGCTCCTGCAGTCAGAGGAGTACACTGAGATTTTGGCCGGGCAGGCATTGAAGCGCCTCAAACAAGGCTTCCATGACGCTATCAGCCAGTTGGTGAAGGATCAACTACTAAAACCAGGCACAGACTTGAGCGCTATAACTGTCCAGCGGGCCTGGGACGAACTTACTCCTGAAGAGCAGGACTTATAGAATTCTTCTTGACCTGGGCCCGATCTCCCTGGCCAATCCTCACCCTCTACATTTTCTTCTTCTTTTTAAGCTTTATATTGTAAGACAAGTATGTAGTTGTTTCAGCTTCGAATGCAAACATTTCCGGGCTTCTTATATTTTGATTGATTTCCTGCCCCCCCCCCCCTTAAAATGTTTTGTCTTCGGCCAGTGCCCCACCTTCAAGTGAGAGCTGAGGTTTCCCTCTGCCTTAAATATATAGGGGGAAAACACCCTCGTCTTAAGAGATAAGGGTTCCACGGGGACATCAGGGCTTTGCGGCTCTTGGCCGGGCATGTGCATCTCCGAGGCCAAGCATACTCACCCAGAGGCAGCAGAGTTTTACATCTCTTGGCCGGGCATGTGCAGCATCTAGGCCAAGCCTACTCACCGAGCGACAGTAAGGTTTGCAGCTCTTGGTCGGGCATGTGCAGCACCGAGGCCAAGCCAACTCACCGAAAGGAAGTAGGGTTTTGCAACTCTTGGCCGGGCATGTGCAGCACCGAGGCCAAACCTACTCACCGAGATGCAGTAGGGTTTTGCAGCTCTTGGTCAGGCATGTGCAGCACTGAGGCCAAGCCTACTCACCGAGAGGCTGTAGGGTTTTACAGCTCTTGGTCGAGAATGTGCACCACCGAGGTCAAGCCTACTCACCGAGAGGCAGTAGTGTTTTTACATCTCATGGATGGGCATGTGCAACACCTAGGCCAAGCCTACTCACCGAGAGGCAGTAGGGTTTTGCAACTCTTGGCGGGGCATGTGCAGCACCGAGGCCAAGCCGACTCACCGAGAAGCAGTAGGGTTTTGCAGCTCTTGGCCGGGCATATGCAGCTCCAAGGCTAAGGCAACTCACTGAGAGGCAGTAGGGTTTTGCAGCTCTTGGCCGGGCATGTGCAGTACCGAGGCCAAGCCTACTCATCGAGTGGCAGTAGGGTTTTTGCAGTTCTTGGTCGGGCATGTGTAGCACTGAGGCCAAGACTACTCACCGAGAGACAGTAGGGTTTTTGCACCTCTTGACGGGGCATGTACAGCACCGAGGCCAAGCTTACTCACCGAGAGGCAGTAGGGTTTTTGCAGCTCTTGGCCGGACATGTGCAGCACCGAGGCCAAGCCTACTTACCGAGAGGCAGTAGGGTTTTGCAGCTCTTGGTTGGGCATGTGCAACACCGAGGCCAAGCCTACTCACCGAAAGGCAGTAAGGTTTTACTGCTCTTGGCCGGACATGCGCAACACCGAGGCCAAGCCTACTCACCGAGAGGCAGTAAAGTTTTGCAGCACTTGATCGGACATATGCAGCACCGAGGCCAAGCCTACTCACCGAGAGACAGTAGTGTTTTTGCAGCTCTTGATCGGGCATGTGCAGCACCGAGGCCAAGCCTACTCACCGAAAGGCAGTAGGGTTTTGCATCTCTTGGCCGGGCATGTGCAGTACCGAGGCCAAGCCTACTCACCGAGAGGCAGTAGGGTTTTACAACTTTTGGCCAGGCATGTGCAGCATCGAGGCCAAGCCTACTCACCGAAAGGTAGTAGGGTTTTGCAACTAATGGCCGAGCATGTGCAGCACCGAGGCCAAGCCTGCTCACCGAGTAGCTGTAGGATTTTTGTAGCTCTTGGCTGGGCATGTGCAGCACCGAGGCCAAGCCTACTCATCGAGAGGCAGTAGGGTTTTGTAGCTCTTGGCCGAGCATGTGTAGCATCGAGGCCAAGCCTGCTCACCAAGAGGCAGTAGGGTTTTGCAGCTCTTGGTCGGGCATGTGCAGCACCGAGGCCAAGCCTACTCATCGAGAGGCAGTAGGGTTTTGCAGCTCTTGGCCAGGCATCTGCAGCATCGAGGCCAAGCCTGCTCACCGAGAGGCAGTAGGGTTTTGCAGCTCTTGGCGGGGCATGTGCAGCACCAAGGCCAAGCTTGCTCACCAAGAGGCAGTAGAGTTTTGCAGCTCTTGGCCGGGCATGTGCAGCACCGAGGCCAAGCTTGCTCACCGAGAGGTAGTAGGGTTTTGCAGCTCTTGGCCGGGCATGTGCTGCACCGAAGCCAAGCCTACATACCGAGAGACAGTAAGATTTTACACATGTAAAGTTTCAGCGCTACCTCCATAATATTCCGTATACGCTTTTTATTTATTGGACTACAAGGCAGTGGAAATAAAGAATACAATAGGCAAACAAACAAAGTAATACCTCATCGAGTACGATAAGGGCGGAGATGGTTGGCGTGCCATGGCCTTTCCAGCCTCTTGCCTTTATCGTCTTCTAGATAATAGCTACCCCCGGTGAGCTTTTTAATGATAATATACTGTCTGTCCCATTGCGGCTCCATCTTTCCAGGGTCACCAATTGCCTTGATCCTCTTCCAGACCTTGTCCCCAACCTCAAAACTGCGGGCGATTACCCGATGATTATAGGCTTGCTGCATTCTTCGTCGATAGGCTTCCAGCGGGGCCGCTGCTTTGTCCTGCACCTCAGAGATGAGGTCAAGGTTGTTGGGACCTTGTCGTTTAGCAAGAGGGGGGATCAATAGCTACTTTTCAATTTTCTTTCTACAATGTTAGCAAGCACAAGCAAAAAACTAAAAAAAACCTAAAATAATGCTAACATCAAAACTTTACGTAGTTCTGAGATGTTACTCCTACTCCACGGCTGTCCGTAAGGTGGACGATCCTGATCCTTCGGTGGATGACTCCCTGGAACACCTCCGGCTAGCTCTTGTCACTCCTCGTGGGTGGAGAAACCTCGCCACAATACCTTGTCAACCTCTGAACACGTTTAGGCTACTAACAGGTTTTACCCAAGCTTGTTTCGCCAAGAAGAAACAGTAAAAAACGAGCCCTCTTAAATAGTGCTCGATACTGTTCTGACCGTTACCAGTCGACTGGTGCAAACATCAGTCGACTGGTCCACTTGAATTCGAATGTCACAGCCCGACGCTTTGAATTCTAGCCAGCATCAGTCGACTGATCTCTCTGTGCTCTTTATCAGTTGACTGATCCAAGCATCAGTCGACTGCCACCTAAGGTTTCCTTTCCCGAGTACAATTCTCTCAGCACTCAAACCCTAGGATTTCTCTTCCCTATTGAGGCAATCGGCCCTTAAATGATTGGAAGATCATGGTTTTGATGTGTGTTAGTGAATATGTTTAAGGTTAGAGTGTTATGTTGTATTTGATGTGTGTGATTGAGTTTGCAGGACTTGGAGAATCACACATGATGGGCATATCCGAGGGACGAGAGCCGAGGGAGGAGAGCTCCAAGGGCAAGCCGGGAAGTGGACGTCAAGGGCACACGTGAAGGGTGGCATGGAGGCAGGCCAAGGGAAGGCTTGCGTGCACATCCGAGGGACGATAGCCAGAGGAAGAGGACTTCAAGAGGCAAGCCAAGGGAGCAGACCTGAAGGCATACGCGAAGGAGAAGGTCCGGACTGGCTGAAGCTAAGCTGTGAGGCAGGGCAGTCGACTGCCAAAACCCACAGAAAGTTTGCGGCCTCGGACCAGTCGACTGCCCTTGGGGCAGTCGACTGGTATACCCCGAAAACTAGCCGTTGGCTAGCAATTAATGCTAGACTAGTCGACTGCCCTTGGGGTAGTCGACTGGTGCGGGGCTGGATAGACTGCGAGTCTGTCCTGTTCACCTATAAAAGGAGCACCTTTTTGCACGTGGACGGTATGGTTTCATACAGTGTCGAAGTGCTGCTCGTCTGAAGAGCGTTTTTCCTTTCCTCTCTTGTATTCTACTGTAATCTGAAAAGAGGAAGATCGATTGTAAAGGTTTCTCCACCTCAAGGAGAGTTTTCGATAGTGGAAAGTGGTGCTCGCGACGTGGATCCTTGGACTAGTCACCCATCCGGGTGGATACCAAGTAAACGATAAGTGTTAGCATTGCAATTGTTTTTATTTGCATATTATTTCCGCTGCGCTAACAAACTTGTAGAGATTAACAACGAAAAAGTGCATTCACCCCCCCCCCTTTGCACGCCTTACACGATCCTTCACCGTCCCTTGCTCGTGTCGCCACCAAGAGAAGATGAAGAAGAGAAAGAAGAAGATGAAGAAAAAGAGGATGAAATCTTCTTCTTCCCCTAAACCTAAGCCGCCGCAACCTCTCTTCTTCCTCACCGCCGCCGACCACCTTCAAGCAAGGTGGTGCCACCTCCCCTTTTCCAAGTTGCTGCCGTGACCTATAAGGAAGTAGAGAAGAAAAGGATGAAAGGAAGAGAAAGAAAGGATGAGTTTCTTCCTTCCCTAACTCCTTTGGCCACCTCTCTTGCTTCCTATTGCTGCCGGCCACCACTAGAAAACCTAGGAGGCAGAGAGGATGAGAGAAAAGAGAGAGGCTCTAGGGATAATTGGATGAATTGGATGCCTTGGTCTCATGACTCCATGGGTATATATAGGGCTACAATAGGGACCATGAGGAGGAGTTGGGTCTTGGCCACCTAATGAATCAAGGCCCGATCCATTAATGAAGATTCATTCCATTAAAGGATCCTCATTGATCTACCTCACCAACCCCCATATTTAAATATGGTCTCCACCTATTATGAGTATAGGTATCTCCTTGTGTTTAAGATATCGAATGTCTGTTAATTAATTAAATTACTAACAATTTAATTAATTAATATCTAACTCCTTGAGTAGTACAACTCAACTTTATCATCATGTTAGACCAAGTCCACCTGCAGGATTTAACATGATAAATCTTATGAGCTCCTCAAGGGGGCATCATCATCCTGACTCACCAGGACATAGTTTCCTTCTATAATCAACGACACACCATTTAAATAATATTATTTCCCAACTTATCGGGCATATCAATTCAACAAAATAAATCTCGCCCATTGGTAAATCAAGGAAATAAATATTAAGTACATGTGCCCGTTATTATATCGGGATTAAGAGCATGTACTCCATAAGAACTGAGGTCTGATCCAATTATAAAGTCAGTATAAATTGAATCATCTCTATGTCGGTCCTTCTCAATACACACAAAGTGCACTAGTGTAATTCTATGGTCAAGATAAACCAACACCAAATTATACTACAACCATCCCGATGGTTGTCCAAATTCATCTCGATTGTGAGCCTCTACTTATACTCTACAAGGAACTGATAACATGATCTTCTGTACGACACCACACACTATGTTATCTATAATATAAAGTATCAGACAATATGCACATACTAATATAAATATGCAAACAGTGATCTTGTGATTCTCTTTCAAAATGTAGATGTCTATATAAAAGCAAGACTTTTAGTATACATCGTAACTTGACCGACGACGACTTAACCAAATGGAAGTCGATGCTCGTCAGCATTCAACTATGCAGATATGGTGCATGATACTAAATGTACAAACAACCAGGTAATAACAATGTAATGATACAACCAATAAATACCAAAATCACCAAACATGCAACTAAACTACTAAGTAGAGTATCTCTAATGTCAACCAACCCTAGTTGTGTTTAATGATCATATTTAAGTACTCGCGTACAAGGGTTACTTTATAGAATAGAAAATCAACGATGAGACTGTACGGATATAAAATACGATTAGCTCGTAGATCAAACAATGAAAGTATCAATGGGTGATAGCAACGAAAACAATGAACAAGGTAAAGCAGTTCTACTCAGAAATCAAACAATCATTAATTTAAGATAAATGATCTACACGAATACAAAGGAAAAGTGTTGGATCGGAGAAATCGATAGAGGGGGGATGAATATCGATAATAATTTTTTGAATAAAAACAGAGCAGTTACGCAGCGAAAAATAACAGAACACAAGCGAACACAAGTCGGTTTTACTTGGTTCGGAGTCGCGGTCGGCTCCTACTCCAAGGCCCACAGTCTTTGACTGTTTATTTGGGCAATTCTATAGTTGTAAAAAGGTTTTACAAATTGAGTACAGAGAATAGAACTGAAAATGAACTTTACAACACTTTTCGTTACCGACGCCCGAGGTGGATCGAATTTCGGAGCAGAGGGTCATCGTCGGCGCTGGAATCTCGAAGTCGAAGCTGGTCGGAGCGTAGCGCTTGAACGAAAAGTCTTGGAGCGTTGAGAGCGATGTGTGTTGAAGCCTTGGGGGTGAACCCCCTTTATAGCACCCATGGGGGCGCCTACACGTGGCCTTCCCTGCACGATCTCTTATCCGCAGGCTCGGTCAGCTCTTATCCATCTTCACTGGGGCGCCTGGGCTGATGGGGGCGCCTGTGACCTCACGGGCGCCTGAGCTGCCTTGGTCCAGAGGCTTCGCGGCAGTGGTTTGGTTTTTGCCTTTACACTGGGCGCCCGTATACATATGGGCACCTAGCCCCAGTGAGGCGTCCCACTCCATTGGGGTGCCTAAGCTGTAGAAGCAACATTCCTTCATTCCCTGCAATCAAGGTTAGTTCCAAAACACAACACGCAAATATGTTAGCTATTATTTACAGCCTTAGTTGTCTTGGTTCTGACTTTGGATCTCCCAAATGAAACCCTAGGTCGAACCGACGCCTACTGTTCCCTCAACGGGAACGCATCCTCACCTACTCCTCTCAGGAGAGTTTACCTTTTGCCAACCGGCTCCTCCGGTTGGACTTTTGCCCAATCCACCTGACCAGGTCTTCGTGCCCAACTTCCGGTCAGGTCTTTTTTCCCAACTTCCGGTCAGGTCTTCGGTGCCCAATCCGCAACCAAGACTTCTTGCCCAACTTCCGGTCAGGTCTTCAGTGTCCAGCCCTTTGCCAAGGCTTCTTGCCCAACTTCCGGTCAGGTCTTCGTGCCCAGCCCTTTGCCAGGACTTCTTGGCCAATCCTCGACCAGGACTTCTTGCCCAACCCTTTGCCAGGACTTCTTGCCCAGTCCTCGACCAGGACTTCTTGCCCAGCCCTTTGCCAGGACTTCTTGCCTAGATTAACTAGGACTTTCCTGCACACTTGAGTAACTTTATTAGATCACAAATAGTACTTAACTTTGAATTCTTTTGCCAATATCAGAACAAGGTTCGATATGGTGCTTCCGGCACCAACAAAAGTACTCGCCTTATTTTGTAGAACGTGTTCGAAAGAACCCCACGACCATACACCTGTAAATGGTCAAGGTCATATATCAAGATTAGAGTTTAGTTATTTATACAATTAAATAAATTAACTAAATAAAGTACTAAACATGGTTAGGATACATCCTAATTATAATATATATTTAAATAAATATCCAAATAACAATAATTTCCTTCTTAATCTAATTTATCACAATTAGGTTAAACACCCATCTTAACTCAAGAAACAACATCCGATCTATGATTTAAACCAAATCTATAAGTCGTCATCTAACTCAAAGGATTATAAGATCAAACCCACCAAATCTCATCATACCACAACTAGGTAAACTCACGGTAACCTCGCTAAAATATTAAAGGGGTTAAACTACACTTACAACCCACTCTTAAAAACAAAGGTGCTTCACAACTACAAATCAATTAATCTCCACCAATGGCCTAGCTACAATTCAAAGGAAACACTTCTGCAAAACGCTGTGATACTGACTGCAAGAACAAAACAACTAATGTCATCCACGACAATCATAGCTTGTCAATTACAGCCACCACTTGAGATTTGATCTAACAACAACCTACCCAACAAAACCCATAGTAGAACACAACAATCTAAAATAGAACCACAATCATACATCCATTGATCACATCCCAACATCTCATATTGATACAAAAATCTAATCCAATCTGAGACCAATATCGAAAGTTGTACCAGAACCAAAACACAACTCATTCCTAGGTCACAATCCACTAGCATATCCATTTATGACCAGTCTCGAAATCTAACCTTCCTTTATGGTCGATGGCTCACGGCAAATGGCGTCTGCAACCGATCAGGGGGAAAAGAAGAGGATCGGCGGTTGCGGATCACGCTCGACGCAGATGGTGAGGAGATACAACCGGTGGTGTCGGGTGGAGCGCTGATCGCTCGGGGAAAGAAGGAGTATAGAAGAAATCATGAAAGGGTTGTGATTTTCGACAGTGGTCGAGGGAGGAAGATCGTCAGTCCTGGGCCAGCTTCACTCGCGGAGAAGGGCTGCCGGCAGCCGGTGGCTCGGTGGAGAAGATGGCGTTGGCGCTCAATGGAAGAGGAAGATCGCGAGGTCGACGGCGGTTGCTGCGTTGTGCAAACTGGCGAAGGAGAAAAGGTTTTCAAGAGAAAAAGGAAGAAAAAGGAAACCTAAATAGAAATTGAGGATGTTTTTGCAATTTAGCCTCCTAAATTCTAGTATTTGCAAACCGCTTCTTAAACTATGGTTTGTATTCTTTTTAGTCATCCAAAAATTTAATATTTGACATTAAATTTAGGTAATAATTTTGATTAAAATTATTATATGAGGCAATCTCACCTTAAATTGAACCCGAACTGAAACTAAATATGAGGCAATCTTGATTCAACTCTATTTCAACCAATTGGTGGGCTCTAAATCAAACCAATTTGGAACATATAAAAACTAATATAGAATTCTAGTTATAAAGCTTGGATAAGGAAGAAAATTTGAGAGTAAGACAACCCATATCCTAATCCAAATAATTGAGGTTACCACAAGCAATACCAGTCTAATGTTAATGTCACAAAACAGTTGCAACACACATATCAATAGTATAGGCAATGTTTTTGAAAACAAGAAACACAACTACACACTAGATATATTTGCTTTGACCCCTCTGTGCCTGCCATTCACCACCTAAAGTGTAGGGAACTATAGACAAAAATATTTAAAAATCACAGCGAAAATAATAGATCCCACGAGCGATCCATGCGAAAGAAAACTCATTTAAAGTTAATTTACAAATTCCTATCGTATATGTATACCTTTGGCACGTGTCTTCGCTTATACCGCTTGTCCGAGGTATGCCGGATCTCTTGCACGTTCAAGTGTCCATGCCTCTATGCGTATCCACATGAACATGATCTCTCAAGCTTCAAAGAAGGATCACCTTTGTGGTGCTAGCCACAAGAGGAGATTCACAAAGCAAGAAGGAGAGAAAGAAGAGGGATTTCAGCCAAGAGAAGGAAGGGAAGAAAAAAAAAAGTTCTACATCCAAATGACAAGAAAAATTCTTTTATACTCATCCCATGAATATGAAGAGTTTTTGTCCCTTTAGCTTCCCTCCATTATTGTCAATAAAAACCCAATTAAAGCACATGTTCTCATGTGACTCTTCAACTTCTCTTCATCCAATGAAGAGGAACTTTTCATCTTCCTCTAATATTAATTTATTAAATAATTTAATTAATTAATATCTCATTCAAATGTGGTTGAGTCTAATCTAAATGAGTCTAACTCAAATTAGATCTCAATCCCATAATCCAATTAGATTCACTTGAGTCTAACTCAATTAATCTAATTCGGATCAAATCTTAGTCAAACTAAGATCAATTAATCTCTGAAGCATCGTGCCCTTAGTGTGTGACTCAATAGGTTCTCGTAACATTGGCAATGTGTCTAAACCGCTTTAGACACATAAGCAATGAGTGACATTTAGCAATGCATCATTGCGACCCAAGTGACGAGAAAATTGAGATCCGACTTAACCTCCGTGACTATGACAATATATGACCTTGTTCTTCTATCCACGATATCTAAATTGACCAATGAGGCATAAACCGTGTCATCCTCGATCAATCTTTGTGTTTCTTGATCCCCGAGTAGACTCACTTAAATAAATGAGCTCAATATCTTATATTGACTCATTTGAGCATGACCATGTGTTTTAGAAGTCCTACTCGATCAAGGGGACCATAGATATCACTACCGTCATATGGGAGGGATAGATCCCATCTACATCACTCACATCCCTCCACATAATTCATTACATACTCAGTGATCGCCTGTATAGTCCACCCTGTTACGGGTGGTGTTTAACGATACCAAAGTACATAACTCCTTATATAAGGAACCATAGTTACTTTAGGTCTAAGGACTATTCATACTAATAGTCACATGAGAAAGTTTGACACTCATATGATAATCTATGAAACTTTCTCATGGCGGGCCAATTCAGTACACATTCTCTAATGTATACTCATGTGTCAAATTGATATCATATATCCATTACTTATGAGCTTAAGTCATCAATTGACCTACATGCTAGTCTCCATGCATTAATATTGCCCTTGAATATTAATGCTTGACTAGGACTGGTTTAATGTAGTGTTCTCTACATCATCTCACTATCGGTTCAACCAATCGATATGATGTAGATAAGAACCTACTACCCAAGGACATTATTATATTTAGTTATTTGACACAAATATAAAGTATATTAACCAAACATGCCTTTATTAATGATAGAATATGATACAAAAAGTCCCTAGTCAATGATCACATAATTGGCTCTAGGGCTCCTACTAACAATCTCCCACTAGCACTAGTGTCAATCACTGTAATATCTAATACCCAGTGACCTAGTGTGACCATCATGCTTCTTCTGTGTCAAAATCTTGGTCAAAGGATCTGCGATGTTAGCATCAGCGAACACTCTGCATATCCTCACATCTCCTTTATCGATGATCTCTCGAATAAGATGGAAGCGTCGTAGTATGTGTTTGGCCCGCTGATGAGAGCGAGGTTCCTTAGCCTGTGCAATAGCCCAATTGTTGTCACAATAGAGGTCTATCGGGTCTGCTATACTAGGAACCATACCAAGCTCTGTAATGAACTTCCGGATCCAAACAACCTCTTTTGCTACATCAGACATAACAATATACTCGGCCACTATTGTAAAATCTGCGACTATATCCTGCTTTGAACTCTTCCAGCTCACAGCACCACCATTTAAGCAAAATACATATCCTGACTATGATCTGAAATCATCCCTTTTGGTTTGGAAGCTTGCGTCACTGTAACCCTTTACAACTAGCTCCTCATTGTCTCCAAATATCAAGAAATATTCTTTCATCCTTCGTAAGTACTTAAGAATATTCTTGACAGCTGTCCAGTGACTTTCACCTGGATTTGATTGGTATCTGCTCGTCATGCTCAAAGTATACGAGACATCTAGAAGAGTACAAAGCATGACGTACATGATGGACCCTATAGTGGATGCATAAGGGATATGATCCATGGGATCTCTCTCCTCCTTAGAAGAGGGACATTGAGTCTTTGAAAGACTCACACCATGTGACATCGGTAGAAATCCCTTCTTAGAATTCTGCATGGCAAAATGATTAAGCTCATTGTCAATATATGTACTCTGACTTAAGCTAAGCAATCTCTTATATTTATCTCTATAGATCTTGATGCCTAGGATATAGGCTACTTCACCTAAGTCTTTCATTGAGAAACGATTCCCTAGCCACGTCTTCACAGACTATAATGAAGGGATATCATTTCCAATGAGGAGTATGTAATCCACATACAAGATCAGGAAGATAATTGTGTTCCCACTAACCCTCTTGTAGACACAGGGTTCATCTTCATTCTTGATGAAACCAAACACTTTGATTGCATCATCTAATCGAAGATTCCAACTTCGAGAAGCTTGGTTTAGCCCATAAATGAACCTTTGCAACTTACATACCTTTCCAGTATGCTCTGGATCTACAAAACCCTCAGGTTGTGTCATGTACACATACTTGAGTAGATTCCCATTTAGGAATGTAGTTTTGATATCCATCTGTCAGATCTCGTAATTATGGTAAGCTGTAATAGCAATCATGATCTGAATAGACTTAAGCATCGCAACTGGTGGAAAGGTTTTATCATAGTCGATACCATGAATTTGCTTGAAACCTTTAGCTACCAATCGCCCTTTATAGGTATGTATAAGACCATCCATGTCAGTCTTTCTCTTAAACACCCACTTACACCCAATGAGTTTAATTCCCTCAAGTGGATCAACCAGAGTCCATACTTGGTTAGTGTACATGGATTCCATTTCAAACTTTATGGCCTCTAGCCATTTCTCAGAATTTGAGCTTATCACAACTTCTTGATAAGATATAGGCTCGTTCAACTCAACAAGCATAACGTCATCATGGTCAGACAAGAGAAATGAGTATCTCTTAGGCTGACGACGTATCCTATCAGATCTACGAAGAGGTTGGTCTACTTGAACAGGTTGTTACTCCATAACTTCTTGTGCAACAATCTCATGATCCACAATATTTTGTGGTGTCTGTTCAATATCCATCAAGGCCTCAATACTATCTGCATCTTGAACTTCTTCAAGATGAATTTTACTCCTACTATTTCTTCTAGAAATAAACTCTCTTTCGAGAAAAATGTCATTTCTAGCGGTAAGCACTTGCCTAGTGTGGCATTGTAGAAGTAATATCCCTTCATTTCTTTGGGATATCCTACAAAATAGCACTTATAATATTTGGGTCCAAGTTTATCTGAGACTTGACGTCGAATGTAAATCTCACAATCCCAAATCTTCATAAAAGGCATCGTGGGACTCTTCCCAGTCTATATCATATATGGTATCTTTATGATGACTTTTGAAGGAGATCGGTTAAGTGTGAAAAGAGTCGTTTTAGAGCGAATCCCCAGAAGGAAGTAGGAAGATCTGTTTGACTCATCATCGATTGTACCATATCTAATAGAGTACGATTTCTTCGCTCAGACACACCATTCCACTGTGGTGTTCTAGGTGGAGTGAGTTGGGATATGAATCCACACGTAGCTAGATAGTCACGAAACTCTTGGCTAAGGTATTCACCACCTCGATTTGATCGAAGCATCTTAATACTCTTGCCAAGTTGGTTTTGTACTTCATTCTTGAATCTTTTGAACTTTTTAAAGGATTCTGACTTTTGTTTCATGAGATACACATATCCGTATCTACTGATATCATCAGTGAAATTAAGTGAGGAAGTACTAATAGCCTCCTCTAGCTGCGACATTGAAAGGTCACATACATCAGTATGTATTAGTCCTAACACGTTTGTCGCTCTTTCGCCATGTCCACTAAATGGAGTCTTGGTCATCTTACCAAAAAGACACGATTCATGTCTCATATGATTCAAAATCAAATGAGTCTAGTAATCCATCCTTATGGATCTGGGATATGCGACTCTCATTTATATGACCCAAGTGACAATGTCATAGATATGTTTGGTTCAAATCATTTGGTTTGAACTATTTTGTATTTATGTTATAGATTAGATTCTCTAAATCTAGAACATAGAGTTCATTCATAAGCGTGCACCACAATAGAACATGTCATTTAACATTATAGAATAATATTTATCTTTTATGATAAACGAAAAACCTTTTTTGTCCAAACAAGATACAAAAATTATGTTCTTAGTTAGTGCAGGTACATAAAAGCACTCCTCTAGTTCTAAGATAAGCACAGTGGGCAAAGACAAGGAATATGTTCCTACAACTATAGCAGCAACTCTTGTGTCATTGCCTACTCGTAAATCCACTTCACCCTTTGTCAATGATCTAGCTCTTCGAAAGCCTGCACATTAGTACAAATGTGAGATGCACAACAGGTATCTAATACCCACGAAGAAGAAATAGATAGATTGACTTCTATAACAAAAATACCTGAGGTAGAAGTCTCACTTCTTTTCTTCTTTACTTTCTCTAGGTAGAGTTTGCAATTCCGCTTCTAATGTTTGGTCTCACCACAGTGGAAGAAGGTCTCTTTCTTAGACACTCCGTCTTTGGCCTTCAGTGCAGTAGAGTTGGTCATGCCTTTAGCTTGAGTCTTACCCTTGCCCTTAAGCTTCCATTTGTCTTTGCCCTTCTGTACCATCAGTACATTACTAGTCTTCATTTTCTTGAGATTGGGTTTAACAGTTCTCAACATGCTAAGCATCTTAGGCAATGACTTGTCAATTTCATTCATTTTATAGTTCATGACAAATTGATTGTACCCTTCTGGAAACAATTGTAGAATAAGGTCTGTGGCCAATTCTTGACCCAGTGAAAATCCTAGTCTTTCAAGGTTCTCGACATACCCAATCATCTTGAGTATTGAGTTCCTATGGGAGTTCCTTCTTGCATCTTGCATGCAAATAGGCTTTAGACACCTCAAACCTCTCGTGCCTAGCTTGCCTTTGATATAGTTGTTTTAAGTGGTCAACCATATCATGTGCATCCATGTTCACATGTTGCTTCTGAAGCTCAGAGTTCATGGTGGCAAGCATGAGGCATGATTCATCAAGTGCATCATCCTGATACTTCTTGTAAGTATCTTTTTTGGTGCGAGTGGCAGTAGTGATGGATGCTTCTGGAAGAGGTTGCTCTAGGACGTATAGTTTTCGTTCTTGCTTGAGGACGATCCTCAAGTTTCTGTATCAGTCTAGGAAATTAGCTCCGTTGAGCTTGTCCTTCTCAAGGACGGATCACAGAGAGAGAGTATTTGACGTGATAGATGACATGGTGACCTACCATAGTAAAATATGCAAAAATAAGTATCATATCTAAATCATTTAATTAGGTCTTTAATTAAATGACACTCCCACTGAATCGTAGAGTTTTGGTATGGGCTAGTTATGGATGTGGGCAAACTCAATTTGCCCACACTACTAGCTCCAAATCAAATAACGACTATATTCATGTGGGACAAGATCCATATTATACCTCATATTGAGTTAGCTTTGGCTAATCGCCCATGACTTAGTATAATTATATAGGTAATATTTTACTAATTATATCTTATGCAACTCATGGAACACAGAGGGTCAAGATCCACATTACATATCATCTTGAGTTAGCTTTGGTTAATCGCTCAAGACTTAGTATAATTGTTCTCTTACTCAATTTTTCTAACTTTTGGGATATGCCTCTAAGTTTGTAAATTCAATTGAGGCGACCCCAAAGTTCGATAGCGGGATATCACAATTGTCCTCTCGCACTCTACCAAGATAAATTGTGTCGCTTTGCTTTGACAAACCCAACAACAAATGATTGAGATAGTTTATGAGTACCAAACATTAATAGGCATATCAAGTTGACTTAATTAAGAAAAATATTTATCTAATCATGCATCACATACAAATATTACATATATCAACATATAAGCAGTAAAATGTGACATGGTTATGGTCCGTGCACTACGATCTTCTCAAGCCAATAAGAAAATTGATGGTCAACCTTGGGATAACATCTTCTCCAAGTGCATCCTTCGGTCATCATGTGTCGTCGACATCCTTCTTGTAACTTCATCCTTCAATCACTACAAGAAAATTACTTTCCCGCAGCGCGTTATTAACAGCGCACATTAAAAGTATGCTGTTAATAGTATTATTAACAGCATGCATATTGATGTGCGCTGTTAATACCATAAATTTTTTTAAAAGAAAAAGCATCAACAGCATACATTAAAAACAAGCTGTTAATGCTATTATTAACAGCATATTAACGTACGCTGTGAATAAATAATAACAACGACAACATGCAAAAATTGGTACGCTGTTAATGCATCTATTTATTATATGTGATATGCTACAAATAAAATTACAAATAATCACTATTTTATTATTTTATTATTTTCCCTTATGATTTTCTTTTTCCTTATTTCTATTTTTTCGAACCCTCGCCCTACCAATATATCCGACCCGACTCCCTTCTTCCTTCCCAAAATCCTCGCGCACGCTCAACTCATCGATCGCCCTCCTCATCGCTCGAGTTTCCGCCGCCTCCTCGCCGCTTCTCATCGCTCAACCATTGGCCTCCTCCTCAGCGCCATCTTGTCCGCCTCCTCCTCACAGACGTCATCTTCATCTCCTCCTCACAGACGCCATCTTCATCTCCTCCTCACAGGCGTTGCCTCCTCGCTTGCTCGCCTAATAGCCCGTAGACTTCCACCCCACGATAGCTTCTCTGGGTTGCGCTAGGGCTTGATTCCAAGTGATTATTTTTTTCAAAAAAAGTATATTTCCTTTTCTTTCTTTTTTCCTTGTTGCTATTGTGGATTTTTTGTAGTGTTGGAGCTCATTTGTGCAGTTGCAATATTTGATTTGATAATTTTTAATAAATTAGTCTACCAATTCTATTTTGAGTTTTCAGTTTCAATTGAGTGAACTTTGGTACTTTCCAGGTTCATTGTTTGAGTGTTCTTATATGAAAATCTTTTTGATGACCTATATATGGAAATTTTATGTTGGTCACGAAATCAGTTGATGTGAACATTCCTCTTTCTAAGATTTTCCGAAATTTATCCTTCTCTATCTTTTTTAGTTCTTACATTGTTTATGAGCACTTCATCAAATTTAAATGCTTCTGATAAATAACCTTGGAGATGTCACATGTAATTATTCATGATATATGTACAAAGTGTTTTTGTTATAATTCTTTAATCTCTTCAATTGGTGATGTCACATGTAATAGTAAAAAATAACTTGAGCCATTGTCTTGATAGGCTTATACAATTTTACTGTGGAATCTTATGTGTTATGCTCTATCCATGAATTTACTATAGATTCTTTAGCAAGTATTTGTAAAATATATGTCATTCAAGATTTCACAGTGTAAGCACATATGAAAAACAACTTCTAAAGCTTGTATAATGGAATTACATTTTGTATGTTTACTGATACAAATTGTCATATACATTACAATATCCATCATCGACCATAGTAGTTATACATAAGATTACTTAAAATTTCTTGGTAGGCACTGAATTGTTTCAATTCTAGGCAACTGCATGAAATATCATTAAGAGACCATAAAGGGCTTTATATCATTATCATAGAACTATTCTAATTCAGGTTCATCCTAATAGTCTTTATCTCATCATGATATACACCCTTCTAATATGTAACCACCATATTTTTCCTGTCATATAATCTTGACTCTCTGTGAGCCTTCAAGTTGGGTTTACTCAATATCCTTATGGATTTCCTCAAATATGAGAAGAGTACGGGTTTAAATGAATGTCAGTGACTACAAAAATTAATTATATGATATATTAAAGGTTTTAGGTGCAACAAAATATGTAGAAATTGATGACATTGATCATAGTGAGTTTTTCAATTCTAAAGTCATATTATATAAATTATTTTCATCCCTTATGACCAATTTATTCTTGTATAAAATATTTACACTAACATGTATCATGTTTAACTATATCCTTTTCATGCCCTTTATGGCCATATGTATATACAACTAAATATTATAACTAATGATCTACAATTTGTTTAGCTTGCCAACAACAAGATTTATTTATAAGTATATAAGCAGGTTTTTTAGACACATCATGAAATGTTCCTATAATTCACAATTAAAATTACCACATGCATTATTTTTAATTATTGGAACTATTTATGGATGATTAGATATTATTTTTATATTAACAAGATTTAGATAGCTTTTTATTGTAACTGCCTTAACATGATTGTCTCTAAAAATTGATCTCAATGTAGTGACTCTTACAACAATTTATAGGCAATTTTGTTTGGTATCAATGCATTCTTTCTATTAGCTAGGTGAATTGGACATTGGAGATTATCTTGATAAATAACCTTGTAGTGTACATTTTGTTTGATTGTATACATTTTTTTTAAAATTTATGTTGCCACAAGCCTTCCCTTTTTTATGCCTTTTCTTGTTTATACAGCTATTGGTGCAATCTTTTTTGCTACAGATTCTGTTTGCACTTTATAGGTTCTCAACTCTAGCATATTATATTAAGTTAGTGGCTTTGTCTTAGCTAACTAATGTTTGCAATTTATTACTTGAAAATCAGGTGCTCAATCAGGATGAGACACCTTTGCTTTATAGCTTGATATTTGGTGAAGGAGTTGTAAATGATGCGATATTGATGGTGTTTTTTTAATGTGTTTCAGAAATTTGATTGGTTCATGTTGACATCACTTTAGTGTTGCAGTTTGTTGCAAACTTCTTTTATCTATTTTTAGCAAGCACCTTGTTTGGGATAGTTGTAAGTTCTAACCCAACTGACTATGGATGTATTTATTATGTTATAGTTTTTCTGATATATTAACTCTCTTTGCAGGTAGGATTGGTAAGTACTTACATTATTAAACAGTTGGATTAGAATTAACTCTCTTGATATTCTTGTTAGTAAAATTATCTTATGATGGCATTATATGACATAATTTATTTGTAAAGTTAGGTTGCTAGTGGTGGGATTCACAACGGTATTGGGAATGATATTGGTGGTGATAGGGATACCAATGGTGCTGAAAAAAATGGTAATGTTGATATGTTAACCAACATTTAGCTGTAAATTAGGTAATTATTTTGAAATTGTATGTTTTCTTAACTACATATTTGTTATAAAAATATACATGCTAAAATTAATAACTTTGTATTGTTATACAGCCAAAAGTAAAGGATGCGAGCCATGGAGATATTGGTGATAATACAAAATGTCAACTGCTTCATTGGTGTGTTGATGAAGTTATTGCAGAAGGTCAAATTGCATCTACAAATCTAAAAGCAAAAGTATATCACGTTCTTCTTAGAGGATTTTGTTGGAAAGTTTGGGTTGATAGAACTTTTTAGAGAAGGTGGACCTAATTCGACCAAATGATGAAATATTTTTCTCAAGGATATAATAGGAAGCACAGTCGCTTGGTTATCTAAATTTATAATTTTGTAAGTCTGGTAGATTCTACTAAATTAAAAGTCATATTTTTTTCTTTAAGAAACTATTATGTTACTAAGTGAATTTTTTGATACTAGTTTGTGTTTTGTTTTACCAAGTAAATTATTGTTACAAAGTGAATTATTGTCTTACTTACGTGTGGTGTTTACAGTTGTATGTGGTTTTATAATTGTTTGAGTTTTAATTTTATAATTATGTGTATGTGGTATATACAATGTGGTATTTTAATTTGTATGGTATTTGTTGATTGTAACAATAATACTAACCGTAGTGTACGGTTGCACGCTGCAATTGTAATCAATCACAGCGTCCAGTCACGAGCTGCGATTGCAATTAACCGCAGCGCATGGTCGTGCGCTGCGAATGCTTTTAACTGCAGCGTGCGATCACGCGCTGTCAATATTTTAGGACTTTTAACAGCTTTGAGTTGTGCAACATGCGATGTGCGCTGTAGATAAAGTAATTGCGCGCTGCGAAAAGTCACATTTGTTGTAATGAATGGACATTCCACTCCTCGTTTTATACATTATAAATTAGGAAAACTCAAGTTACATTCGAGTCTAAATCTATTTTACAACTAGAAAAATAGAGATAAGGCACGACACGCAGACCATATTATGAATTACATTACAATATGCACACACACATACATCCAATCACATTGGGTTTAAGGCCATAACCATGCACCATATCATCAATCACACACAATAGATTTAGGACATCAATTTTTATTATGATTGTAAAAATGCTCATGAGTCGAAACCATAGGTTATAAAATTTGTTGAGTACAATCAGACCATAACACACTTTCATATTTCATATAAGGATGCTATGAACTTTTAGTTTGATCAACACAAACTTTTGTATTTCGACAAATGCCCATATATTATACAATCCATAACAAAATTATGTCCTACTTCTATATCACATATAAAATTTTTTCTAAACTTTGTACAATTTTTCGCAAGTGGCTCTGATACCACTGTAGGGATCTATAGGCAAAAATATTTAAAAATCACAACGGATCTATAGGCAACACCTCTCAACCTCTAATGTGGAAGAAGAGAAAGAGATTGCATGAAGCAATGAGATAAAGATGCATAAGAAAGAGAAAGCAAACACGAGGAGGAAGAAGAAGAAGGAGGAGAAGAATTATTGTGATTCGGCAGTGTGTCTACTCTAAAAAAAAGACGAAGCTTTATTAGAATTCTCTTTACACAAACGAATCCCTCATTGTCCACATGATGATCCAGTAGGTTACATAAATAGTGTACAAATCCCAAACCTGAAAAAATAGTAATAGAATTTTGTTATGGAAAACCGTAACAGAATTCTATTATAAAAATTTGTAACAAAATTCTATTACGAAAAAACCTTAATAAATTTTTCTTCCATGATATCCCTCCCATTGGCCTTTACTCATGCTTTAAATTTATATGTTTAAGATGATTAAAAATTTTAGAAAATTATATTTAACCAATTAGAATTGTTATTTCTTATTTATGGCCATATCTCTCTAAAAATCAAATAATGGGGTAATTTTTTTAAAAATAATGGAATGAATTAAAAAAGTTGCATTAGATGCACCAATATGTTAGAATTCAACATATTAATTAATTGTTACAAAATTTATTTTAATATAAAGAATTATTATGTTGATTTTTTGCATAAAATATTTTACTACTGCTATATATTTATTTTCACAATAATAAAATATTTATAGTAATATTTTTAAAATTTTAAAAATATTTAATAATATAACTCAACAATCCATGTTTATTATTCTACTTCCTATTTAGTTTTAATAATTGTTATCTCTCAAGTATTCATGATTTAATCTCAAATAAATTTTATAATAATTTTTTTTCTAAATAAGATAGGATTCGATATTATTTAACCTGTTAATATTTTTTTCATATAATTTATTTGTAATTACTATTTCAGAAAATTTTAATGCTGTGGTTTTTTTTCTGTATTATTACTTGTCGGTTTACTTATAAGAATTATAGGCTTTATCGTCGTATTGGCGGCGGCGATACTTGCATCTCGACGCCTTTGCTCGCTTCCTGATGGCGGATCACGACGAGCCGGCGGCGGTCAGCGGCAATGATGTGCAGCAGGAGGATGGCGCGGCGGATGACCGCCTCACTTCCCTCCCCGAAGACCTCCTCGTTTCCGTCCTCTCCTTCCTCCCTATCAAGCAGTGCGTCGCCCTCTCGGCCCTCTGCTCCCACTTCCGCCGCCGCCTCCCCTCCCTCATCCCCCGACTCGACACCTTACACCTCTACGTCGGCGGCTGTGCCATCCCCCAACAATCCACTTTCCCCCGTGCCCTGATCCGCCAATGCCACATTCACTTCCGCGACGCCTCCCCCTTCTGGCGAGTGGACCTCATCGAGTCCGGCATCCAAGATCTCACTCTCGAAGCCTCCAGGGAGGTATGGAAGGTTCTCAGAATCGTGGAAAATTGCGGACTCTTGGGCATCAAGTCGCTGAGGAGTCTCTCCTTGCACAGAATCATGGTCCTGGAACGGTTGGATGGCCCTCCGCCCATTGCCTGCACCCTTCTGACCTCCTTAAAAATGGAAGATTGCATCTTTTCCTGGGATGATTTCCTGCGTGCCTTCCTTGCTTCCTGCCCTTTCCTGGAGACTCTGCATTTCATCCGTTGCTGGGAGTTATGCACTAAAAAACTGAGTATCCACTCCGCCTCCATCAAGCATTTGGTCCTATCACACAAGAGTCACTTTATAACCATCGATGTCGACTGCCCAAATCTCGAGTCGCTCACCGTCGGCGTCGTCGCTGGGCTGCGCATTAAAGCGCCCAAGGTCCGGAACGCGTCGTTAATTCTTGGCCTCAATCCGCCGGCAAACCCTCCGGTTGCATTGATGATGCTTCTTGAATATTCTTATCTAACGAGTGACGCTTGGCTCATTCTGAATTCCAGCACAATCCCAGACGTGAGAGAAGATCGCTAAACCCGACCTTAATTTTTATGCATACTCTTGACATAATTTTCTTTGATTGACAGATATCAGCAGCAGGAAACAAAAATGATAGATTTATTTCTCCGGAATCCATGATCTTGAAGCTTGACTTCAATCTGAAAGATCAATCGTCGATTATGATATTGACTCAGTTGCTCGAGAAGTGCAACTACCGCATTCCCGAATTTGATATATGTGTAGATTCTATGCATATACAGAGCACCAATAAAATAGTAAGGGACAATCACTTGCTTCGTGACTCTACGGATGTAGAATTACTTAAATTACAAATGATCATGCCTAAGGAGACTTTTGAAGGGTTTCTCTCCAATAAGAAGATGGAGGAGGAATTAAAGACGATGGGATTGCAAAAGCTAAAAAGTCGCACCAGCAGACAACAATTCAAAGATGTATTAGCATCCAATGAGTCCCTAATCAAAGTATCCTCCAGTATTTCTAACTGTATTGAAATGCAATTTTAATGTAATCGATATGAATGCTTTCACATTTTGTTAATAAAGAGAAATCCTTAAGTATTGAATTTGATTCACACAATGTCATTGTTCAAAGATTAGTTCATGCATTTCCGACCACCAATTTGTTAGACTTATGCTTTGCAAACGTCAGAAAACCTTTAATTCTTATAAAGTCTAATAATAAGAGAGAATGCTGGGTAGAGGTAACGATGTGAACGTTTGCTTCTATCAAAGTGGAGGTTTATTTGTTTGATCTGCACAACATGATTTTACTTGCACATCCAAAAATAAATATTAAGCACTCGAATTATTATCTCTGACAGGGTACCTTTCGTGCTTAAATTATTAAGGATGTATTGGACAAATGTTAAGCACTCTGTATTGGAGATGTCGTTGGAATGAGTACACGCTGGACAGCGACACCAAAGATGGTCGAGATCGCTGGAAGAGTAGGAAAGGAAAAATTAGGGATGCACGCTCATAAGATCCATCCTAGTTCTACCGACGGAATTGGTATTCTATTCAAGAATTTCTACGGAATCACAATTCCATCAGTAGACCCAGTATGAAAAAATTATGGCTCTTCCCTTCTTCCCTTCCCGACGAAATTGACATGCCGTCAGGCATTATTCAGTGGATTTTGATGAAATTGAGATTAGTAAATTTTGGCGGAATCTCAATTCCGTCGGAGTTTTCCAAAAAAATATCAATTCGGTCGTAAAGTCCCCATGAAATTGTATGAATTAACTATAAAATATTTTTAATATCATTTGATAACATTATTTCTAATACCGCTATTATTGAATAACTAAAATTTATACATCAACATATCATTGGTAATTTATTTTTTTATATTCGCTGCGTATGTCATGTTTTAAATTTGTATATTCAAAATGGATTAAAAATTTTAAAAAATCATAGTTAACCAATTAGAATTGTTATTTCTTATTTACGGTTGTAACCTTCTATAATAAAACAATGGTTAAATTTTATAAAAATAATAGAATGGATCTAAAAAAATTTTACATCATGTACCAACATATTGGAATTTAATGTATTAATTGTTACCCGATTCATATTATGTTCATTTTTATACAAAATAATAATAATATTGATATATTTATTTTAATAATAATCGAATATCTATAGTAATATTTGTGAAATTTTAAAAATATTTAATGATGCAACTGAATAACTTTTCATTTTTTATTATCTTATTTCTCATTTAGATTTAGGAAATTTTTATAGTGTGATATTAGTTTTAAATGAAAATAGTACCAATGAATTTTTATCTTTTTGTGTATTAGCAATGAAAATAAAATGGGAAAAATATTTTTTTAATATTCCTAAAATTTATTTTGTTGCATTTGTTTTAGATCCTATTATAAATTAGAAGTTTTACTAGAAATATTAGGTTTATATCATGAGGCTTTAATTCTATTTAAAAATTTTTCTTTTTTATCCTAATAATGTTATATATATTATTAAAAATTATTTATATGATATTTATAAAAAATATAATATAAAATATAAAATAAAAACTAATATTTCTGAAATATAAAATACTAGTACTATTAATTTAAAACTTATAAAACATAAATTTTATTAAAAGAATGGATGAAACCTCTACGAGTATCCTCAAATTCTACTAACTTAAAAATTATTTTATAATGTCTTTTGATTTTAATAAAACAGATAACGAAATAGATTTCGATAACCTAAAATGATAGTCACAAAAGACTTAAAGATTTCCTGTCCTCTCCATGATCGTCAAAGAAATTTTAGTTTGTATAGTGTTAACAGTTGTTATTGAGTAGACGTTTAGTGCTAGCGATAACATATTAGATGAACGATAATCAATTTTGCCTCCCCGCTTATTAGAAGCCCAAGCTTTATGCGACGATTGAACTAGCGCCGAAAAACAAATCCAAGGAATGTAACTTTCAGATAATGACGTCAAAGAATTTGAAACCGAAAGAATAAATACTACGAGAATGGGAAATGAAAGTGAGTAACAATGCCACTTTATAAGGAAAAAATATAGCAAAAAGGTAAGAGAATTACTTGGGGTTTCATTCTCCTATATCTTAAGAGGATACGTAGGTCACTTAAATAAGTATATTTTTTTTAATGAATTATAATTTTAATTTTTTTTAATATAATAATCTTGAACCATACTGAGTCGTGCATAACCCGTAAACCGTGGTGAACCATGCAACGATTAAGATTAAGGGTTAATCTCAGGAATCGTTGAATTGATGGTTTTAAACCGTTGAATTATTGGTTCCAAATCGTAATCGGGTCTATCACTAATTAGTTTTTTTTATTGAATTACAATTTATTACGGCAATCCCTATGTTGTTCATCTCACGTATCTATCTAAATCCCTTAAGCCGTGGCATCTTTTATCCCTTATGTATCTTGTATATGTCATACGATAAAATAATTTCAATCTAATAAATTAAAAATAAAAGCGAAATTAGATAAAGCTAGCTAGTATCCACACCTTGTATGAGATTGGATTGGTATTATACAAAAGTGTAAGTATCTCGGGTAAGTTTTGATATGGTCAATTGAATCAAAATTAGGTCCTATTAGTATTTGATACTTGTGTCCAAGTATGCAGGAGCTTAGGAGCACAGGAAGTTGAGCGGAAGACGCGGCAGTTGAGAAGGATGACACGGGAATGGAGCCGACGAGCTCAGTGCATCTAAAGGACGCGAAGGTCTGCAGAAGAGTACGCAGGTGGAGCGAGAAGGACGCATGCGACGTCCGAGGGACGAGAATCAGGGAGGAAGCACGCTCCAGAAGAAGACCAGAGAAGGGTTCGAGTGAGCCTAACTCTAGAAGGCCTGAGATCACCCAGAAGATCCGCTGGAAGGCTGATCAACAAGATGTTGACCAGTCAAACTCGAGTGCCCATGAATGGGGGCGCCTGGTTGGACTTGGGCGCCCATATTCTCGGGTGCCAGAATTAACTCGGACGCCCGTGTGTCCAAACCCTATCGTGGATAAGCCTTGACCATGTGTCAGGCGCCCATGTGTACTCGGGTGCCCAAGAAGCGTCATGTTAACACTTCGATAAAGTTTCACAAGGACTATAAATAGGCCCCCTAAATTCAGTTCATTTCATCAATTTGAATGGTAAATGAAATTTCCATTAGTCTTGTCTTTTCTTTGAGTTTTTCATTATATAAGAGGTTTCTTTGTCAACAAGAAGTATTCTGAAGTTTGTGCTACATTTGTCTTGGATTAACAACCACCCAGGTTGCAACCAAATAACTTTTTTGTGTCTCTTTTCTTTTCTGTTTAGCTATTTTATCTATGTTATATACTACTAACGTCTATCTTTGTTAGCAAGACAAAAGATCATTTTTATTTTTCAGGGGCAATTCAGTCCCCCCCCCCCTCTTACCGATCGCACGAGCCCAACAAGTGGTATCATCGCCAAGACACTTCAGAAGGACTAACCGTCAACTAAAGGAAATATAAAATGGTCGAATCAGTCATCTACCAGCTAAAATTCAAGGAAAAATTCGCTATGTGAAAAAAATTAATGCAGGTATTCTTTAAAATTGATTTTAAATTATTGCTAATCATGAAGAATAGTTTTGTAGCTTCCAAGGATGATAACAGCAAGGACAAAGAAGAAAATCTGTGGGCAAAGAAGAAGCAAGAAGAATTATGGTAAACGGGAATGCAGAATTTCATCTACTAACCGTTCTATCGGTGCAAGAAGTCAACCGAATCAGGACCTACAAATCGATGAAGGAACTTTGGAAAAAGTTCTTGGAACTCCTCGAAAGTACCTCCAAAGCCAAACTAGTAAAACGAGATTTGTTCGGAATCAACTCAATAATCTCCAAATGGAAGAAGGTGAGTTAGTAGCCTAACTGCATGCAGAACTTAAAGAATTGATCACAGGACTTATGAATCTTGCATAAAGGTATGCTCTCAATGCCTTCTCGAAAACCCCAAACTAGACCTCCATAGTCGACACATACTACATCTCTAAGAACCTTAGAGCAATTATTTTCGATATTAAAACTTTACGAATCTCAGTGCGTAGGAAAGAATAAGACGGACAACATCGCCCTAAGTATGAGGATGATCTAGCACAAGGTGGAATCATCAGCTGATGAAGAAGAAACAGTGTATATAGTAAGGAAGATGAATAAATATTTTAAAGCTAAAGAGTCACTACAAGAAAAAATGGTTTTCCTGACACTTTTTTAATGACATTTGTTAAAAAATATCGTTAATTTATATCTATGATGACATTGATTAAAATTTTAAAAATTAATAAAATAAAAATCTGATTAGATATATTATCATGACATTTTTAGTTATTGTCATAATATATTCTCTATTTTTATCCAATTCCCTCTCAAAAAATACAGCCTAATTCGCCTCCCCGCCAGCGCGCGATCCCTAAATTGCAGCGCGTGATCCCAATTAACGCGTCGTCCCTCCTTTTCACCTACACCGTCACGTGTGATCCCTAAATCGCAGCTCGCTCCCTGCTCGATCAGCCCTCCCCCTACGCAAGCGCCGGCCTCCAACCAGCGCACCTCCACCAACGTGCCCTCACTCCCTGCTCGATCAGCCCTCCCCCTACGCGAGCGCCTCCAACCAGCGCACCTCCACCAGCGTGGTCTGGGCTGTGCGACGTCGTTGCCGGCGCCGCGACCTCACGCTCGTGGCCGCCTCATGGGGTACGGAATCACCCTCTGGTTCTGCTTTATGGCTCTCTGCTAGGGACGACTCAGACGCATCCATACTCGGCGGATTTATGGTTCGGTTCCCTGTCTCCGACACCCAACCCTAATCTCCAGCCTCCATGCCCGCTCGATCTCGGTGAATGGGACTAACTGCAGCGACGCCACTACTGGATCTTGAGATTTGTCCATTTCCCCCAAATTTTGATGGATTAACGTGTTCTTGTCTTGCTTAACCTTACGAGTTACGACCCACACGATTTATTATGAGTTACATCCATGCAAGTTGAAAGCTAAGCCAACATGACTCATGTTGCCCTTGGTTTAACCATCATTGCTCTCTTTAGGGTAAATTGCTAAAATATCTAAGGTACTCACTGAATCCATTTGGAATTTACTTAGGTAAAAACTTAGATTTGATTAGTTGTCGAACATAGTTTATTAAGAAACAGATTAGAGTTCTAAAGGAATTACCAAGACTATTAATCCTGCCAAAATTGTTGTTTCAATTATGTGGATGTTCTGCTTGCAACTCTACATGTGCATTTAAATCCTTTTTGTGTTGAACATCCTTATTTGTTTTATCAATATGCTCAAGTCTAGTTTATTTTGATGCTGTGCTTTACTCTATATTCTCCTAGATCGACAAATACGTAGATCTATGGAATACACTTTATAACCTGACAATTGTATTGTTATTCTTAAATGATAAATTGCTAGAATCTTAGGCTCTTTGTCTTATGCACTGACCTTTTTTTGTTACTGGGGAGGATAAATTATCAAGGGAAAGTTGATATTTTGGTGAACTAATGTGACTTTTCTTTGAATGCAAGAGTTCAAGAGTTGTGGAGTTTTGTGTTGTTGCTTTGGTGAATTGAATAACGGTGCCTTACAAATTTATATCCTATGTTTTTTCCCCATGATATTTGTTTTTTTTAATTTTTGATTGCATATATATAGGTTCTGCTACCATGGGGATTTTAATTTCTCAAGGGATATTTAAAGATTCCTCTTGCCATCTCTGTGACCTTTTGATTGATCACTCTTTTTTTAAAAAAAAAATTTGTTGAAGGGCTAATGAAGGAGTCATTAGCTCATTGTTTGATTCTAGGTCTTTTCCATTTTGTTGATTCTTCTAATTCAAGTGTCATTTTGTTTCTAGTCCCTTTCCTTTTTGTTGTAAGATTTGTCTTTGGTTCAGGATTTGTATTTTTTTGCCAACTTTTTCTGTTAAAAGCCATTGTTGTTAAATTTTGTTGATGTTTAGGACTTCCATCTACTTCTTATATGTCATTTATATTTAGCTATTTGTCCAAGTGCATGAATTTTGGGGTTAGCAACTGCTAACTTCTTCTGACAATAGATGAGCTAGTCACCAGGCTTGAATTGTGGGAAAAATTTGTTTTCTTTTCATAACCTTATTTAGACCATACCCTTAGTAAAATTTTAGCACTAGATATGATCAACAACGTCTTTTAATTTTAAATTGTTTGCAATTTTGGATTCGGTGTTATTATCCTGAATGATATCAAATTTGCAGCAAGGTTTAAAATTCTGGCCTGATGTCAATTTCAATGGTCCATTGAACCAGTATTGTCTGTACTGAAATCCAGTAGGTCCTGATGTTGGCAGCCTCACTGCATAAGGATTCACAGTCATGTAAGTGGCTTATGCAAACACTTTCTAGAGTAGTGATTGATAGGTCATTCGTCATTTGTCAATCCTTGTATTTTCCTTGAATTTCTTTCTGACATCATTTTGACTTTGTACTAAATGTTTAAATGCCTATATACTTGAAATATGCATAATAATTGATATTTATCTTACATCCAACGTTTGGAGAGTGCCCCGAGTTGCCAATCACGCAATTGGAAATGCCAAAGAAAGAGGTAAAATCTTATTTTATATATAAGCAATCATAGTTTTCTTTTGTATAACTCTTATTTGATCTTTTGCTTTTGTATGTGATGTACTTTATTCAAGTCTATCATGCAAGGGAATTTGAGAACGTGGAAATTAAGGAAAAAGGTCAGAATATTCATGATTATAATTAAAAATTCAATTTGCTTATATTTTGTGTTAGAATGATATTTGTGCAGATTGTCAAGACATACAAGGTGCATCAAATAACCACGTGGATAAAGCATCAAACCATAAAGACATTGATACACAAGGTATTAGATATAAAAAAATATGAAGTTTTAGAAAATTTTATTTCAAAATATTAAGTTTCAATATGAACTTGGTATAATGCTTATTTCATGTTTTAATTATCCTATATAACTTGTTTTTGATAGGAATGACTTTTAAAAATAAAAAAGTTAGAAAATCTCATTTTCAACTTCAAGATGGGGCAAATACTCCACCAGTTTTGATTACCAACCACACAACTGGAAATGCCAAAGAAAGAGGTAGAATCTTATTTTATACATAAGCAATCAATAGTTTTCTTTTGTATAACTCTTATTTGATCTTTTGTTTTTGTATGTTATATACTTTATTAAAGTCTATCATGCAAGGGAACTTGAGAATGTGGTAACTACCAAAAAAGGTCAGTTAATCTACTAAGTCCTATAGATTGGTAAAAAAAGGAAGTTTACAAATATTGATGGCTATGACAGTTAAAAATTAGAAAGTTTATGTATACAATTGCGAAAACAAGAACTGCTAAAAGTTTAGGCAATATTTAATGTTTTATCAGTAAGGTCAAGAGTTTGTTTCTACGATATAGCAAAGTTGTAAAACAAAACTTTACTGTCATGAATGAAGGAAAAGGTATATCAGAAGCATCTAGCATTGCACCTGTAACTGAAATTCCTGTTCAACTGCTCTGCCTGCTGCTGCTTCTTGTTTTGCAGTGGCTTTTCATCTTGAAATTTCTTCTTTTGCGACTGTGATGTCCATATCATGAGCCCCTCAACCTTTTTAATGGAAAGTATTATCATTTAGGACTCCGTATAAAAGAAAATAATAGATAAATATCACATATAGGAAATTTTGTAATGTTTGCTTATTTTCCAATATTTACTTTTTTTTCCTTTCCCAAAAAATCCTTGTATGGGTTACTCTAGGATATGTAACTAATAAATTCTATGATTAACAACGTCTCAGGGAAATTTTTGCTTCACTGTTCATTAACTACAGCACTTGTCTTTGTTGTGGCTTTTCAGGTTCTTGCTGATAAGTATGGAAATGTCATCCATTGTGGTGAGCGAGATTGTAGTATTCATGTACTTTTTTTTTTCATTACTTTATAGGCCAATTCGGTAAATTTATCCATTTTTTCATTACTTTATAGGCCAATTCGGTGAATTTATCCATGTCTTATTCATTTGCTCATAGTCATAACTAGCTAGATACACAAACTCTTTAGGTATTGATGTGAAGATTTGTGCACACTGACTCCTTTACTTGTTATCCTTTTTTGAACTTTTACTCTATCATCTTTCTTCTGCATTTCGGAATGCCAATTTTTATTTGTTGTGCATGTATTAGCACTGCCAATTTTTTATTGCAGTTAACAGTTGATGAAGAAGACTTCTATTACGTGCATAAGGTTAGATTTTTATTTTTGTTGATGTGTGTTGTCTTTCTTTTTTCTCCAAATTTTTATGTTTATCTTTTTCTCTTGAATCGTCTAAACATGCTTATCTTGAAGATGAACACTTCTTTTGTTTTGTTTTGTTTAACTAGTATAATTAAAGTTATTTCTTGATCGAATGATGCATGACTAGATGGGAAAAAGGGGAATGGAAATCTGAAGGATATCTTTCATTTATCAAGATCAATGAGTTTTTTTGGATAGCCAATATTAGTACCGTCGAGATTTGTTTGTTTTAATTTTATTTCATTTACATAAATTAATATATGATTTTTTTTGTAGGTGACAAGAATATTGGATTTTATTCAAGATGTGATGGTTGAAGATTGAAGATGCAGCAAAGTTTGGAAGTTTGGTTATGTTTTATTTTAGGAGAGATTTAATTTTTTGCTAGTTCTTAAACTAAATACATTGGGCACATTTGCGATTGTGATTAGTGCATAAATATTTTTTAAGGTTACCAATTTGGCAGTCTTGTATTGCAAAAAAATTATCAATTATTGATTATCACTTTAATTTCAATTTAAAAATTTTATTTATGTTTATGTTAATTAGTTATATGCGTAAATATTTATATCATGAAAATATTGAAAATGGGTGAGATATTTATTAATATATGATATTTTTTATGTCACAATAGAACACCAAATCATGTAGATAAAAATATCATTACAAAACTCATATGAAGACATTTTAAAATGTCATAATAAATAACTATTAATGATAATTTTAAATGTCCTTATAGACTAATTTAGCAAACATTTATATGTGTCACTATAAATTACATAATGAGGCATTTTAAATTAACTTTATAAATTATTATTAGTGACATTTTTTATTGTGATTATAAATAAAATTCAAGACATTTATAATTGTCATGATAAATAATTTTAAAGGACATATAAATTTGTCATCATTATTATAATAAAACAACATATATAAATGTCATTACAAATCTTATAGTGACACTATTTTTTGTCACTATAATAATTATTCATGCTATTAGTGTTGTCATTATTTTTATTTTATAGTGACATTAAGAATTGTCATGAGTGATAAAACTTTAGACGACATCACTATAGAGGACATTTTAACTTAATGTCACTATATCAAAAATGTCAGTATAAATAATATATAATGACACTTTTCAATGTCATTAAAAATATTTTTTCTTGTAGTGTGTGAGTGGGGCTTTAGTCCCACAATGGGAGTTTCATGACATAAATGTTGGTTTATATTGTTTCACAAGCATGTTAGTTGTGAACAAATGCTAGGGGAGAGACTCTCTCTCATGCGTGGGTGCGCAGGGGGTGCAAATCTAGGGCTCGGATTTGTACTGAGCCAAGTGAACTCGTGTGCGTGCACGACTTGCGCGTGTCGAATGTCCAACCGGCCGGGGCAAAATTTGTCCAAGTAGCTGAACCAACGTTTTGCTCAAATATAACTGATGCATTAATATTGATTAATGCGAGGTTAGTAACCCCTAGTTAATTGTCAATAACCCCTGGTTAATTGGCAGTAAATGACGATTAATTCGTCATTGAATACTGCGAGGGTCTGAGCCTATACAAAGGGTCTGAAACTGCGCTGCGCAGACCTCAACAACGTCTTGGTCAGGAAACGTCCGACCACTGTTCGAGAAACCCGATCGGGAAACTCACTCGGGAGCTCGGGAGCTTCACTCGGGAGCTCGGGAAACTCACTCGAGAGCTCGGGAGCTTCACTCGGGAAACTCACTCGGGAGCTTCACTCGAGAGCTCGGGAAACTCACTCGGGAGCTTCACTCAAGAGCTCGGGAGACTGCAGTTTGGGAAAAAACGGCTCGGGTCACTCAACAGATAAGTTGGAATTATTATTGTGATTTCAATTTATTATAAATTGTCGAATTTCCTCCAACAATTTATCCTGAATTTTAATTAACCAATCACTCATTTGATAAGTAAAATAAATTAGCTCTCTCTAAGATTCAGCCCACCCAACCTACTAGTTCATTTGAAGTTGGTTATTCTGAAATCAATAGATACTGCAGTTACAGATTGCACGAACTGCATGCATGTCAACCCCACACCACCATCTTCCTTCTTTCTCTCTGAATCTGTTCGACCTCCCATCTGCCTTCGCAGCCGCTTGGTTGTACCCTTTCCTTCCCCATAATCGCCACATAAAAGGTAGGGGTCCGGCTGCCTCACCTTCAACTTCTTCTGGGCTTCGTCCCTCCCCCACCAGTGATGTTCCTGAAATCATGCATGCACAATCGCCAACTGTTTCCTTTTGGAGTTTTACGTACGGCACTCGTCTAAATCTAGATCTGGTATCATCGGACCCCTACCCTCACTCCTGTGATCCTGTCCCTGTGATCAATTAAGTACTATACACTTCGACCATGCATAGCAAAATATATTGATCAGCTCGCTTGCGAGGTCGATCGCGATAATAAATTAGTGGAAGCTAGCTGCACTGAGAGAGCGCGACGCCGGCGATGACAGCGGTGGTGGCAACAAGCGAAGGAGCAGAGCGGACGCGGCGGTGGCCATCGATGGCAGGGCAGGTGAAGCAGCAACGCAGCAAGTTCTACATCGTGCGTCGCTGCATCATCATGCTTCTCTGCTGGCGAGACCAGCCTTAAAGTGTGTGCATTGTGAAAATTCTTGTATGCATAATCGTATCATTAAAATAGCAATCTGTGAGTGAATTCTCTGGCAGAAATCTTATTGGCTATCGCATCTATATTTATTGTTCTATTGTTCTAATGAATAATATATATCTTAATTGTTGATCCAATCCATCTATGATTTATCAACTTGATTAAGTTCAAATTGACACGAATTAAATTTTGATATTTTGTCAATTTATTTATTAACGAGAGTGAGATAATAAATAAAATGAGAGTTTATTAAAGAAAAAGATTATATCGATTATATAGATCTTTCTATAGTATTGAGTTCTATTCCTACTATATCATCATCTATACTTAAATAAATTTTATTATTACTAACCAAATCTTTTTTTGTCTTCCTTTTTCTCTAAGTCTTTATCTTTTTATACTCAATATGAATGAACTTACTAGACATATTCAAAACATAGTACCGTGGTGCATATTATTTGTAGATGATATTATTTTAGTAGATGAGACATAAACGAGTAAATGTTGAATTAGAATCTTGGTAGAAAATACTAAAAGTGCAAGGTACGGGAAGACCAAATATACACATCAAACGAGGAAGAGGAAGATAAAAAAAACTTGATTAGTTACAATAAAATAAGATAAAATTTATTTAAGTATAATGAGTACATAGTAGGGGATAGAGCTCAGTAGCATAAAAAAATCTATATAGCCAACCCCATCTAGTAAGATAAGACTTGATTATTATTGTAGACCTCAGTCTAGTTGATCAAAATTGATATGGATGTGGATGTTTGATTGAAAAAGTCAAATAGTTCAAGATTAATCGGATAATTAACAACGGAAAAATTCAAGTGAATCACAGTTGACTAGACAATTGGTGGTCGGATGTCTAATAGGGAGTTGACAAGTGGAGAAGTTTAAAAGGGTCATGATTGACGGGACACTTGGTGAATGAAAG
Source organism: Boesenbergia rotunda (assembly GCA_024364735.1). Lineage (NCBI taxonomy): Eukaryota > Viridiplantae > Streptophyta > Magnoliopsida > Zingiberales > Zingiberaceae > Boesenbergia > Boesenbergia rotunda. The sequence continues at coordinate 136,119 of JAGFNQ010003798.1, read as the reverse complement.
TTTAACAGGAAGTCGACAAACGCTAAATCCACGTGAGTTACGGAGGACCAAATTACTTGCAAAAGTGAAATTCAAGTTGGTTAAGGTTGATCAGACACTTAACAACAATGGAAGTTCTGACAGGTCATAGAGGACCAAATATTAATTAGGCGTGAGAAAGAAGTCCACATAAGTCAAAGTGGATAAAATATTTAACAATGACAAAGTCCTGACATGTCAAAGTAGATTAGATGCTATGCTGAAATGAAAAGTCCTAACTGATCAAGATTAATCAGATGATAGGCTAATAATTAAAGTTCTCGTAGATCGAAGTCAATCTGATACTAGGCAAGAAAAAGCCTTTAAAAAGTCAGAATTAACTAGTAAAAATCGTACAAGGAAATTTAGAGACATGAGGGTCTTTGGCATAACGAATTTGCTGTGAATAATATTTTCAATAATGTGAAGAATATTTCAATTACAGTAATAGTCGATTACTGTAGTTGTAATATTTTCAGTAAGGTTGATCAGTAATGAGCAATATCAATCAAGTGTTGTAATATTTTCCTATAGTGTCAATCAAATGTTACACTGTTTGTGCTACAGTATTCGCCAAAGTACTATAATGTTTCTGCTACAATATCAAACAAAAGTGCAATAGTATTTCTGCTACAAATACTAGACAAAGTGCTATAGAGTTTCTATTACTGTAAAAATTGATTGATGAACAATGATATATTATGATACTATAGCAGTAAACAAAAAATTTATAACTCGATTGATTTGGAATCGGTCGATTAATGAATAGTAATGTCAGGACCTTGTGAGTTAAAGGGGGCAGGGGAGGGGGCAGGGGGTGTATGGCTCCAATCACTTCTAATCTTGATCTCGTGCTAATCGTTTGAATGTGCAGCAGAAACCTTGATTCAAACATAATTCCACGTGCATCGGTGGAACTTGTAATCGCCAATACTCACGCCTAAATTCCACCATTTAGGCCTTCATCCGAGCCGTCGAAGATTTATTATTTTTGATAATTCCCATTTTGTGGTATTTAGGGCAATTATGGTATTTCTGTTATTTATAAGTCCTCGTTTGTTTAAATCAATATCCTATTTTATTAATTTCAATGGTTGTTGAGATATCTTTTTTTGAAAAGATATCTTTTATTTCTCTACAAGATTAGAATTTAGGTCTATATTTTGAGAGTTCTTTCCTTTCTAATTAATCTTAGGGTTTAGACTCTATATAAACATATAATTAGCTTTGAGAGAATTAATCCGCTATTGATAAAAAAAAAAGACTTCTATTTTTTTGGTGGTTTCTCTTCTTTCTTTCTCCATAATTCTCCTCTTCACATCACCCACATGATAATTGCTATCCTATCCAACATTGGTAGGTATCAGAACCAGCAATCTCAGATTTGAGGAAGTTGAATGTCAGATTCAATGCAAGGTCACAGTGGTCTTACTCGCATTCGCAACAACAAGCAAGTTCCAATTGAGGAAGCCGAGCACCATAGATGTAGCATTCTAGATGTGATGACGATTAAGGATTTACGGAGGTAAGTTGTAAAGCTAACCCTGCAGATAGTGACAATGGTGCTGGTGCAAAACTTGGTGGTGATGCAAAACTTTGGAGGTCGTGAGATTTCAGATTGAGGATCTAAGTGTATCTTCAAGAATCCTTATAATTATCATTAGACCAACAATGCCTCATGTCTTTTTCAATTGGCAAATACTTTGATAGTATTTGGTGTGATATGGTGATCATGGATGCATGTCATGTACTATTAGGGCAGTTTTGGCAATATAATCATAGGGTCATTCATGATGGATGGAAGAATACATATATCCTTCATATCAAGGAAAAGAAGATTATGTTGGCACCACGACAGGAGAGAACCACTCCAATTTTAGCAATCAAAATTACTAATCTGCTTTCTATGTCTAGGTTTTTAGATGGGATAGAGCATGATGACATTGTCTATGCTTTGATGTCATACCAGAGCAATATCCCAACCACAGACACAGAGCTATCCATTGAAGTGCAGCAACTACTAGCGAATTTTGATGAATTGATGTCAAAGGATCTTTCTTTCGAACTACACCTATGTGAGATATTCAATATTAGATTGATCTTGTTCTAGGGTCGAGTTTGCCTAATCGACCCGCATATCACCCCTCAGTCCTAAGGAGGCTGCGGAATTACAACACTAGGTGATGGAGTTGGTCGAAAAGAGTCGCATCTGTGAGAGCATGAGCCCATGTGTCATTCCTCTCTACTATTACCAAAGAAGGATGACTTGTGATATATGTGTGTTGACAGCTGAGTCATCAACAAGATTACAGTGAAGTATAAATTCCTAATTTTCCACTTGGATGACATATTCGATCAACTATTTGGCTCTGGGTTTTTCTGAAAGATTGACCTTAAAAGTGGATACCACCATATTAGAATAAGGTCGGGAGATGAATGAAAGACAACATTCAAGATGCAACATGAACTTTATAAGTAGATGGATTTGGGCTACCAATGCACCCAGCAGCTTCATGAGGTTAATATATCAGATTCTGCGACCTTTCATGAGAAAGTTCATGGTCATTACTTCGATAACATTCTTGTCTATAGTTCGACATGAGCATCACACTTCAATCACCTCCTTGTTGTTTATGAAAAACTAAAAACAGAGTGCTTATTTGTTAATAAGAAAAAGTGTTCTTTCTTTACTATATCGGTAACCTTTCTTGGCTTTAGTATTTCTACTGATGGTGTGCATATAGATCAAGCAAAGATAGACGTCATCCTGTAGTGGCCTTAGCCGAGAACCTTGCACGACGTCAGAAGTTTCCACAGATTGGCTTCTTTCTACTAGTGGTTAATCAAAAATTTTAGCACTTTGATTGCTCCCATCACTGAGTGTCTCAAGGAATGAGATTTTGAATTGTCTGAAGAAGCAGAAGATGACCGAAGCGCCCGTTTTGGCACAACCTGATTTTGACCAACTATTCGAGGTAAATTGTGATGCATCCGATATTGGTATAGGAGGTATTCTGAGTCAGTCTGGGCCTCCAGTAGCTTTCTTCAATGAAAAACTATCAGGATCCAAGATAATTACTCTACCTATGACTTGGAGTTCTATGTCATTGTTCAGTCCTTGAAGCATTGATGTCACTACCTAGTATAGAAGGATTTATCCTATTTACTGATCACGAAGCATTGAAGTACATCGATAGTCAACACAAGCTGAGCAGGCGATATGTGAAGTCGGTGGCATACTATAGGAATTTACCTTTACACTGAGGCAGCAAGATGAAAGTCTGAATCGTGTCACAAATACCTTGAGTAGTTGTTCTTCATTACTAACCACCCTGAATACCACCATTGTAGGCTTTGAGGTTTTTCCAGATATGTATACAGCTGACTGATCATTCGGAAGGATATTCCAAGAGGTACATGATGATCACCATCATGATTTTATTTTTTATAATGGTTATCGGTTTCATGGGTTGTAGTTGTGTGTTTCAGATTACTCTCTGAGGCAACAGATTATGAGTGAGCTGCATAATAAGGACCACTTTAGGCATGATAAGATATTGGCCCTCGTCTCTATAAATTTTTATCGACCCAAGTTGATCAACAATGTGGCTCACTTTGTAGACCAATGCTTGGTATGTCAGCGGTCTAAGGGTATTCTCACCAATGCAAGTTTGTATACTCCCTTACCTATTCTTGAAGCTTCTTGGTTCGATATCAGCATGGATTTTGTATTGAGATTACCATGCACCCAATAAACCTCTGATTCTGTTCTCGTTGTAATTGATATATTCTCAAAGATGACACACTATAGCTTACAAAAAGACTATGGATGTTTTTCGGATTGCCCATCTATACTTTAAAGAGATTGTATGTTTATATGGCGTTCCCTGATCCATGACTTCAGATGGAGATACGAAGTTCATCAATCAATTCTGGAAGAGCTTATGGGGAAAATTGGGTATGCAGTTGAATTTTAGTGTATATCACCCTCAGACAAATAGATAAACCGAGATGGTAAATTGGACCCTAGGAAATCTTTTGAGATTTCTTACATGAAATAAGCCAAAACAGTGGGACATAGGGTTACCTCAAGTAGAGTTTTCGTACAACAGATCGAGAAACAGGACCATGAATTTGAGCCCTTTGTGATTGTATATTGGTGAAACCCATCCGCGATTCTAGACTTATCCCATGTTCCATGTGGAGAACGATTTAGTCCTAAAGCAGACAAGATGGCAGAACATCTTCGGGACATTCATAAGCAGGTGAAACTGGCAATTCTGGATAGCAAAACCAAATACAAAACTCGGGTTGACAGTCATCGTTGTCAGATACTTTTTGAGATCGGAGATTTTATCTGAGATGTTTTAACTCGTGATCATTTCCCTGTTGGCAAGTACAATAAGTTGAAGGATTGAAAGATTGGACCGTGTGAGATTTTGCAGAAGATTAATGACAATGCCTACAGGTTGTGCCTTCTTAGTCATATAAAGATATTCGATGTCTTCAATGTTAAACACCTAACTTCTTACTCGATGGTTGCTGATGAAGCTACTATGAACTCGAGGGTGAGTTCTCTTCAACCCGGGAAAATTGATGTAGGATCAATCCAACATGACCCCTTAAACTTCAAACGACCAGAACTTTTGATCGGGACTCAGAATCAGGCTCTGTCGATGGCCACGTGTATGTATTTCAAAGATTTACGTTTATTATTAGGGAACCTATAATTGCTAACTTTTGGGCTCAAATTCCACCGTTTTAGGCCTTCATCTGAGTCGTCAAAGATTTTATTGCTATTTTTGGCAATTCTTATTTTTATGGTATTTAGGATAATTATAGTATTTCTGATATTTATGGGTTCTAGTTTGTCTAAATCAGTATTCTGTTTTATTAATTTCAATGTCTATCAAGAGATTTCTATTTCTAAAAAATTCTCTTTTATTTCTCTATAAAATTGGAATTGAAATCCATATTTTGGGATTTCTTTCTTTAGTCTTAGGGTATAGAGTCTACGTAAGTATGTAATTAACTATAAGAGAATTAATCCACTATTAATAAGAAAGATTTCTATTTTTCGATGGTTTCTCTTCTTGTTTTCTCCTCAATTCTCCTTTTTACGTCAGTCCGTAAGATAATCACTATCCTATTCGACGTCACATATTGATCAAACATCAAAATCCAAACTCAAGTCAGCCCTAGCTTGATCAACTTAGTTAATCTTGATCTAAGATTGATTACACCAACAAGTAATAGTCAACTATTGTCACTATTGTAGCGAACATAAAGTTTCTGAATCAACTGATCAGAAATAACAATCGATTGTTCATGATCAAAAGTAGAGTTTTGGTATGAGTTGTTCTATAGGTGTAATTGTCGATTTCAATGAAGTAATTGACTGATGGTAATGATGAATCAACTGATAGCGAAAATAAGTCTCGACTTGCAAGGGCGAAGTCACCTTCTGGCCTACACAGGCTATAGCTCGGCAGTCGACGACGATGATGAGGAGGAGCGACTGAATATTATATAAGAAAAAGAAAAAATATGTGAAAAACAAAATAGCCCGGGTAGAAAAGAGCCACCTTATGGCCTACCCAGGCTATAGTCAGGGGGCCGACGCCAGGCGGCCGACAATGACGAGGAGTAGCTGAATTTTATATAGGAGAAAGAAAAAATATGTGAGAAAAAAAAAGAAAAATAGACTGGATAGAAAAGAGATGAAGGAGTCCGGAGGTTTTTTTGTTCAATCAGCCCTAGGACAATAAATTTTTTAGCTATGTCATTATCGACGTGAAGGCTATAAATATAGAGCATTGTGGAAATTTAAGACCTAATTTCTTAAAAATTTTGAAAGATAGTGTCGTTACATTTGCAGACTTCAAAAGGTAAACCAAAGCTACAAATAAGGATCAAAATAAATTAAGCTTCTTAGGGAGTGTTTGGTAGAGCTTCTACTAAGTGTTTTTTAGATTCTACATGCATGGAAACACTTTTGAGTGTTGTGAATGTCAAATTCTATTTCAGCTTTTGTAACTTTTACTCAAAAGTTGGGAGCAAGAATTTGATATTTTTTCTGCTTCTGCTTTTTTGCTTATGATCTAGAATTAAAAGTTGACATTTATACCCTTAATAAATTTATCATTTTACATAATTACCATCACACTTTTAAATAAAATTTTATATTTTTATATAATTTATATTTTCAGAATTTTTTATACATATTTTATGTATTTTTATAAATTTGTCATTTTTTATATTTATATTTTTATTAATTTTAAATATTTTGAAAAATATATATTATAAAAAAATAATTTTGATATAATATTTAAAATATAATAATAAATATATAAAACATCATTGATGTGTATCAAAATTATATTTAAATAATTAAAAAAATTAATTTATGTAGTTTAAGGATATTATTGTCTTTTAACTAAAAATTAAGTTTAGAAGTAATTATTCATCAAACACTCAAACTTTACCTTGCATTAGCTTTTGACTTTTATTTTCAAACATGTTATACTTTAGCTTCTCACAAACTTCAGGATAATGTATATAAGAATCACTTTTAAATAAACAAAAGCTCTCCCAAATACTCTCTTAGTATAAATGGTTCATTTCAATCTTTTTTGATATCATTTATACATATGTTTTTGCTTTCTATTTGTTTGTAAAAAACATGTGTTGTGTTATAAGAGGTTTATAGCTCCACCTCGATTGGGAATATCTTCGGCCAGAAGAACGTTTGGTTTTATAGAAATTTCCATTAGCTGCGGTCTAGAAGATCCCATAATCACGCATCCTATTTAGAGAAAAAATTTCTATAAAATATGTTATGGTTGGAAGGTCGAACTACGAATACCTGAATAACAACTAATATATTATTATCCTTCCACTGCACCATAAATCCGAAAGCCAACTACTCATAAATCATGCTCGTGCTAAAGAAATATTACGTTTAATCAAACATCGTTATAATTAGACATCCTTCTTGAATCTTGATGGTAAAAATTAAATAATACACCTAAGTACTAAATGTTTTTAGCTAGATGCTATTTTAATCCCACCTGGTGTCCAATCAAAAGGGTTTTATATAAGTTCTGTTACACAATAAAAAAATATTATAATTAAGCAGGGATGTTTGTTGGTTGGTCTATTTAACTAAGGGCGAACACATCAATCTTGGAATCCAGTTGGTGGAACTAATTAAGTAGATTCGAAAGGCTAGTTGAGTAGGCTAACTGAATTTTTATTCGTTAATTGGGCTAATCGAGCTATCTGGTTCGGCTTAGTTGGTTGGGTTAATTGTGATGGTAAAAGGTGATTCGCTCGCCCCAAGCGTCCCCACTAATCCGTCCCAGGGCCAATACGGAGAGGTAAATCATGGGGCTACTAGTCCGGATGTTATGGCTAGCGCGTGGGGAGGATGGGCATACTGGCTTTGTCAGGATTTGACCCCAGACCTCTTGATGGTAACACCCATATATTAATCATCATTCCATCCCGTGAGGACTTGGTTGGGTCAATCGTGCTTATTCAGCTAAGGGATGATTGAATAGGCCAATTGGATAAGTAAGCCAGAAAGAGTGGGTCAAAACAAGCTTATCTATCTTGCTCGGTCAACTTGCTCATGCTAATTGTCAATATTCAAGCATATACGGATGCATTTATGTTCATATACTATAACTTGATTATGATTAAAGCACACAATTAAGGGATCCATGGTCGACCTATCACATAACACAAACATACAAGGCAGCAACATGCATCCTCAGTCACTACAATACTGAGAATTTAGCTGCCATATATCATTCCCTTTATTCAACACACGCATACCACACTATATGTATCTTCCACACACGCAATATTCATGCCTTCGTATATAAATTATGGGAAATTAACTTAAACTTTCGACCATATCACCGACGAGGCGACGCTTTAACAGTTGCAAGGGTCGCAGGTGCAGTTGGATCCGCACTTGCAGCCTTCATTCTCATCAGTCTTTGCCGCCGTCATGACCATCTCAAATCCTTCCAAGTCACTACATACAAGAGGAACATATCTATCATTGAAGAACTTAAAATTAACCTTTCTTTTAAGTTATAAGCGGGGGATCTATCATGGGGAAGTTACTTTTAATTGGATGGCTAATTGCTTAGATAACAAGACGATTAACTACCAATCGATCGACCTACCTCTTTTCGGGTGCAACCCCAAGAATTAGGGTTTGAGAGGTGGTTGACTTCTCTTCCAAATCAGGATACATCTTGCATCTACACCCCAATTTAAAGGTCATATATAATTTTTCACAATTAAAAAATATATATCCAAATTAACTCTATTCAAAGAAGTTATATATATATCGTACCCTCCACCGCAGTTGCAGTTGGATCCACAGTTGCAATTCCCACCGCAAGACATTTTGGTAGTAAATTTACGAGAATACTTGGCTTGTGCTTGGATTGCAAAGAGGATGTATGAAGAAATTTCATAGAGAAATGACAGTATTTATAGAGAGAAATTCATGGTTATCTCATCTAATTAACTACGAATTAATAATTAAACTTCATTTCCTTTCGTTATCTAACTTCACATCATATTTATTAATCTATACCATTTGCCATGTCCAAAACAATAATCCACCTTGAAGTATATGTCTAATTATTTGGATTTATTGTAATCTAAGTCTACTCTTGGTGTCATAAATTAATCTGTGCATGATATGTGCATTCTCACCAGATTAGACAAGCGGAGTAATTAACATGAATATTTAATGACGATTATTATAATTAGATGGATTGAGGGAGAAGTTATCTGATTTTTTCCTTGAAGGATGGCTTGAAAGACGCTGGCATGTCAAAGTGTCTTAGCCTAAGTGGTAAGCACGGAGACATTGTTGCGTGAGGTTTCGGGTTCGAGTCCTCTTAGCGACTAATATTTATTGATTGAGATATTATTTCAATAATTATGCTCTTATCAATCAGTGGTATTATGCCTCTAGAAATCCCGGAAGGGGGTTTCTGATAAAGGGGACCGTTTCGGCGGTGGGAGTAGTCACTATAAAAAGTTTACCCATTAAATTTTAATGCCCCCGGGGCTATGGTGCAGCGGTAAGGTCACTAGTCGTTAACTCAGGCATCCGCGGTTCGATCCCCAGCTACAGTGCATTTTGTATAATTTTTTCCTCCAAATGGGGCGCGAACCCGATTTACCCTGGTGACCGGTGGGAAACTTCCGTAGGGCCGGGCCGGTCACCCCAGGTTCAATTTGTCTACTATCTGATTCATTATTTTTTTTGAAAGATGCTAGCACGAATCGTAAAGCTTCATCTGTGGGACAACGAAACAGCCACACATTTAAGCTGCTTTGATTAGGAATAATATAATTTACTTTGAAATGTAATTGAGTCTGTAATGTAATCTAGATTACATGTTATTGGTTATAACACTTTACAAATTTTTGTAATACATATTATATTACATTACAGTTTTAAAATTGTATTAAATAAAATAATTAATTTTTGTAATATAATCCTTATTACATATAAGACTAATTCTACCTTATCAAAGGTAATCTTAATATAATGAAATAATAAGAAACTGATTTACCTCATTAAAAGTTAATAAATATATTTTCAGATCGGTTCTATCAAAACTACTCACGTAGGAATAATATTATACAAGTACTCTTCACAAAGTCGTCCTTGAAATTGTCTTCGTTTAAAATTTGTCCTAAGGATTACATTTTCTTGCACGTTCTTCTTAAATAAAAAAAAATCGTAATCAGGGAAAAGGAGAATTAATTAAGTGATCATAATCCTTCAACGTCACTGCTGGGAATACTGGTGAAGTAAATTATGTCATTACTTATGTCATCTAAACACTTTACGAGTTATTAAATAACGCCGGCTTTAAATATCAATTTACGTACGTAAATAAAGATTATCGTTGAACGGTAAAAACAAACGCATAAAATACACGAATAAGGACAGAGCAGGGCGGGTGAGACATGGACCAGCCTGGGCTTGGGTGGGCAGGGCAATGGGCGGCTCGACCCGATTAACACTTTTGATGTGTATGAATGGTCCAGATCTGATCAGACCTCGTAGGGGTGTCAATGTGATTAAGGGAGAGGCGTATCTGCAAATTTAGATTTCAGAGCGACCAAACTGCACATTCTAGTTTAGGGTTCTTCCGCAGCCCAATCCATCGCTGATACCCACGCTCGACTTCTCCTGGTTCTAATCGCTGTTCGAACGCGGATTCCCTCTTCCCAGCACCCCGCCGCAGCAATTGGTAGGAAGCACGGCGTCCTCAAAACCCTTGCGCTCTTCATGCATGGGAACCCTGTCGCGTTTCGCGGCGGGAGACGCCGCCGACTCTCCGCCGTGGCGGCCGAAGCCCGCAATTTGGTGCACTCCTCAACCGAAGAGGAAGAGGACGTTATTGAAGAACCCTCCTCGTCAGAAGAATCCCATCAAGATCCTACCTTTGCTGGTGAAATACTCCAAGTGAAGTTCTTTAGTGCAGAAAAAGCCACCCAGGATCCCTCCTTTGTCGATGAATCTCTGCATTTGAAGTTTTGCAAGGCAGTGCTCAGGTTCTCCAGGTCCAGTGGCCGCGCTTCAGTTCAGGAGCTCAGAGCGAGACCCGCCCGATGCCGCACCGCATCGTACAACATGCTTATGACGGCCATTGCGGAAGTCGGTGACGTGGAGGATCTTCTCAGGCTGTTCCGAGAGATGAAACGGGGCAAATGCAAACCCAACGTTCTCTGCTACAACACTGTGATCAATGCTCTGGTAGAAGCAGGTCGCTTTGAAGAAGCACGGGATACCTACGAGGAGATGATCTGTTTAGGAATCAGATGCAATTTATCCTCCTACAATATCCTGTTAAGGCTGCATGCTTGCTGCAGGAAAGACTTTGATTTGGCATACAAAGTCATTCGTATGATGAAGAAAGCTGGAATTTGTCCTGATGTCACCACCTACTCGATATTGATCACAGGGCTTTGCTCCGATGGGAGGATTGAAGAGGCGTGGGGAGTATTGGACGGGATGCTTGAGGAGAAATGTCAACCCACTATCCGCACATTTATGCCTATTGTACAAGGTTACTGTTCTGAAGGTAAAATTGAAGAGGCTAAAAGATTGATGGCTACTATGGAGAATGTTGGATGCTCTCCAGAAACAATGATCTATAACATACTGATTCGTGCTCTTTGCAAAGCATCAAAGTTTGATGAGGTTGAGGAGATTTTGGTAGAGAGTGAATGCAAAGGTTGGAGGCCTAACGAAATAACTTACAATACATACATGGATGGACTCTGCAAGAGTGGCAAGACAAAGGAAGCATTCAAGCAATTGGAAAACATGTTGATGATTGGGTTATATCCAACAGAGTACACTTTGAATATCCTTCTCAATTGCCTTTGTTATGATTCGAAGGAGGTTTTGGTGGCAAAGTGTTTGATACAGAGGAGCTTTGAGTTGAAATGGGATGTCACTGTTGTTGACTACAATACTGTGATGAGTAGACTTTGTGATGCAGGGTACTGGGTTGGTGTACTTAAGCTCTTTACTGACATGATAAAAAAGGGCATTACGCCTAATCTTCGAACATTCAACATTGTGATACATAGCCTGTGCATTGGAGGAAAATTTCACAAAGCTAGCTGTCTTATGAACAGTGGAGATTTTATTGGAAACGTGGTGACTTATAATACTCTAATTCATTGGTTTTATCTTGATGGAAATATAAATGAGGTTCAACATGCTATTGCTTCTATGAGTGCTAAAAATATTATGCCTGATGAAATTACCTATGGTACCATGGTTGATGGGCTTTGTAGATCAGGGAAGTTTTTAGAGGCTATTGATTTATTTCACGTGTCTCTGGAACACAAATTCTCATCTGATCTTCTTCTCCGTCTAATTTATAGGCTAGTTAAGAATAGAGGGCTGAAGGAATTGCTAAAGTTATTTATAGGAATTGAGAAAAGAGGGCTGATTCTTGATGGTCTCATTTTTGATTCCTTGATCAAAGCCTTTTGCAATCAAGGTGTTTGTCAAAGCATTGATATGCCAAGTGTCTGCATTATTCTGGATAAAATGCTTGTTAGTAGATAATTTGATCCCAGCTGATGCTTTGGCAAACTTGAGCAGTGATGATCTTCAAGACCTGAACTCAAATCAGGTAACTGTTATTTTATTCTTCCATAAAACATAGCATCCAGTTTACCTTTCTATTTTGTAAGCAATAATATTTACTACTATGATTTTGGTATCATTGATTAGCATTTAGTTTTTTTGTTGAACAACTTACCTGGATGTGTACAGATATTGCCTGACTATCTTTATGCACCTTAAATTTCACATTAATCTTTCTAATATTAGGACTCCTGCTTGACTTTTAAATTAAAAGAATAATAGTGACTATGTACATGCTTTCTTTGCTAATAAAAACTTTCAAATGTATGCACCCTACTTTGGTCTTATAAATATGTTTCAATAACTTTTATCGCGATTCAACCGATGTTAGGTCAGATAATTTTTGATTGCTTATTGTCGTTGCAAAATATCATGGCTTCTTGGCTAATAATTTGTAGAATAATAGATGGTAACATTGTTGATCCTTTTAATTAACAGATATGTTGCTACTGCTAACCAACAATAAATTGCAGAATCAGGTACTAACGCTACGTTTACTAGGGAAGGGGAGTGGGAAATGGAGGAAGAAAAGGTAGGGAACAAATTAGACCCTGCTGTTTGCCTACCAAAGCAAAACTGAAAGGAGGAAGGGACAAAAGAGGTCATTCCAAGCTATGTCCAAAATTAGACGGGAAAAATATCAGGAATTTATCTGTTGTATGGTTCTCAGATCAAAGATTACTCGTCTTTCAACACCGAGCTGTGAGGTCAATCAACACGTAGTCTGCTCGCCATCGGAGCATGATGTCTTCCATGCCATTGCCCTCGTTGGTGCTTTGAGACGGACTAGGTAGAGACATCATCTTGAATTTCTCTTTCCTTTTGACCCCTTCGAAACTATTTCATAATTCATATTCTTGTTTCCTTAGTTAAGGCAGGCGGCTGAGTAGCAGAGCATCAAGGGGGTGCAAAGCATGGAGGTGGCGAAGGTGCAAATTCATGCCTCCGCTCTTCCCACTCAAGTAAAGAATTTGACTGATGAGGTCCTCCCTCTCCTCTCCCTCCTCTTCCGTTTGGTTTCCTAATAAAATAAAGCAATTGATGAATACTACTGAAACATACACGACATGAAATGACTGTTTTTATGGTTTTTGAGATGACAAATGGCTTGCGCGAGGATGCGATAAACAAGTATATAGTGCAGAAACGATTAAAGTTTGTACAGTTTCTTACTCTCTCCTAAGGAAATATGTATTCTGGTCATAGTACACAGTATAAACTCCATGATTCTCACGTTAATTAATTTTGCTTCATCGACGTATATAGTTATTTCTATCAAGGATTGGCCATCGACGTATATGATTTTTTGGTTCTCTAAATAACATTTCATAACCTTTAAGAAAGGATTTAATTTGAAATAGTAAAATATTCATTTGAAAAATAAAAACTCCTTTTCATCGTATGTTTCCTTTTCAATTCCTTATGAAGTTCGGGGGAAAATCTGATGAAATTCACATGAAATCAATTGAAAGAAAATTATGAATATCATAATAGTAGTTATACAAGTCACTCTGATCCAATTGAACTAGTTGGGGCGGACCTTTGGAAAAATAGCCATTTAAACTTTTATATGTGAATTTATATATCTTTTAGAACGAGGAAATTTTTTTTTGGATATCAAGTTTAATTTATTTTTAATATTTTGAATATCAATTTTTTTAAAAAAAATAGTCTCAAAATTAATATTTTATTTTTATTTTAGTTTAGATTTTATCCTTTCAATTGGATTATAATATTAAGTTAAAAAAATAAAAATCTTTAATCTTCATCTTCTTAATTAGATTATAATATTTAAATTAAAAAAATTAAAAATTAAAAATCTCTAAGACTCATTTAAGATTATAATATTCAATCATAATTAAAAAAAAGATTTGAGATGTTTTCCATTGTATGATATTAAAATTGTTATTTTTAAAATTTGACATTAAAAAAATAAGCATACAAACTGAAGACTATAAATTTTTTTTCAAAAGTTTAATATTAGAATCGTCAATTTAATATCAAGTTTGAGACTTGATGAGTACGTGCCCCCTCTCAAAATATTCATTTTGGAAATTAGGGAGATAGTTGAATTCGATCCAGTCCTATGAAAGTTTTTCATAGACCATCAAGATAAATCGGGAAGTGTTCATAATGGATAGTTTAGAAATTTAGTATTCCATAATTGCACATCCTATTCGAAGGAAAAACTTTTTGTAAAATATGCCTTAGCTGGGGTTATGATATAACAGAAGGGTGTCAAATTGTCAAATTTTTGTAAGGATTTTTTTTTTTCAAATGAGGTGTTAGGAATTTTTTCTTCAAATGGGATGCGATGAGTGGTTTAGAAATCAAGTATTTCGTAATTGCATATCTTATTTGAAAAAAAAAATTCTACAAAATATAACTTAGCTGAGGGGTTATGGTGTAGCTGAAGGGCATTAAATTATCATTTAAATATCTACGATTTAATCTCTAATTATGATATATTTTATATTATTTTTAAAAAATCGAGTATTAGGAAATTTTTTTTTCTAAATGGGACTTAAAATCATGCAAAGTGATGGGGTTGAGTACCCCGTGGTTGGCACGTGGACTGAAGAAGCTGTATGACAAGATATAGCGAGTCTGAACGACTCTCTTTCCGGAGCACCCGAGACCCTCTCGGAAGGGGATCCCCTGAGACCCCCTGTAGGTAGACACGCCCCTGAGATCAAATCAGAATACCCACTCCCGGGATCACCTCGGGAAGCCAGGTTCCCGAGACCACCTCGGGAAAGCGGAATGCCCGGGACCCCCGGGCCAGAAGACCCCGAGATCACCTCGGGGAAGCGGAGCCTAAGAAGCATTTGGCCTCAAGTAATGATCTCGCTTTCTTCGGATCTGCGAATAACCATCACCTCTTATCACGGAGTCATCATGACCCATAATTACCACAACTGCCTGAACTTAATGATGGCGTGGACCGTTGCAAAGGTTATCCTGTAACCAACAATCGGGGGACGTGGCAAAGATCGTGGAGACGCACGAAGGCAGCCGCCGCAGGTATAAAAGGTACTCCAACCCCTTCGGTAAAAGGGTTACACTCTCCCTACTTCACGCATCTTACTTTTAGCCTTCTCTTCATCTCCTGGATCGAGACACTGACTTGAGCGTCGGAGTGGACTCCGCCGGACAACCTCCTGCGTGTTCCCCTAACGCTCGTGTTAATCTCGCAGGGTGTGAAGTTCTTCCTCTAGCGTCAGTGTCCGCGTGGGCTGAACTCTGGTGACTGGCCGTCGACGTCAATTCGTTCCGGAACAAGTTTGGTGTCGTTTGTGGGAAACCAGTAAAGCACCAGAAGGAGCACCAATGGTAGAGCCGGCGGGACAATCCATTGTTCTGACAAAAGAGGAACTGGATCGCTTGGTGGCCAACGCCATCAAAGGGGCACTCAAACAGCACCAAATCGAGCAAGCCGCCTCGCAACGAGGTGCTTCTGTGCGGGAGGAGATCCCCAGAATCTACCCCCAACCGCGAAGATCTGTCACACCGAGGCGACGCGCCGGAGCAGCCTCGGACCACCGGGGAGATTCTCCCAGAGACATGGAGAAGGCCAACTCGGTAGCCTCTAGCGCACTGAGACACGAAGATGGACAGGGGAAGAGGGAGGAACCTAAGGCCTCCCCTAGGGCTCCCTCCACTCCCTTCTCATTCGAGATAGTAGAAGATCTCATGCCGAAGCAGTTCCGCGGGCCTGGGATTGCTGATTACGACGGGAAGACAGATCCGGAGGATCATGTCTGTAAGTTTGAGAATGCGGCACTCCTACACCAGTATACCCACGGTGTAAAGTATCGGGTGTTCTTGAACACCATATCTGGAGCAACCCAACGATGGTTCCAGCGGCTGCCCTCAGGTTCTATCAGCTCCTTCATGGAGTTTAGAACCACCTTCCTCCACCACTTCGCCAGTAGTCATCGCTATCAGAAGACGACACTCAATCTATTCGCTCTCAAGCAGAAGTCGAAAGAGCCGCTCAAGTAGTACATCCAGCGGTTCAACCGGGTGGCGCAGGATGTGTCAAGTGCGACGTCGGAAATCCTCGTCAGCGCCTGTACCCAAGGGCTCTCGGAAGGGGATATTTTTTGATCATTGGTGAAGAAGTCACCCACCAGCTTCGATGATCTGCTAGGGCGTTCGGTCAAGCACATCAACGTGGAGGAGGTGCAGTTCGCCCGTCGCAAGGAACCAGCCGAAGTCCCCCCTCAAGCCATTCCCCAGTCCGAAAGGAGGGAACCCCACAGCTCCAACCCAAGGAAAAGACCTTCACTCGAGGAAAGACCAGTGGGTTGGTCAACGGAAACTGGTCGAAACAGTGGACACTGAGCATCCAGAGCCACTGATGAAGTACTGTGGCTTCCACGGCAGTGTTACACATTCCACCGAGGAGTGTCATGCCTTAAAGAAAAAGTTGAGTGAAGAGGCATACCCCAAACCTCGGAAGAAGTGGAAGAAGACGGGGTATCGC
Source organism: Boesenbergia rotunda (assembly GCA_024364735.1). NCBI lineage: Eukaryota > Viridiplantae > Streptophyta > Magnoliopsida > Zingiberales > Zingiberaceae > Boesenbergia > Boesenbergia rotunda. The sequence goes on along the minus strand of JAGFNQ010003798.1, from coordinate 119,398 downwards.
CGGAATTCCTCTCGACGAAGCTTTTTCCCCATACGGAGGTAGTCAGGAGAAAACGAGACCCGATACCGGTCCCGATTGCGGTCAAGGGGAAGGAGCTGGGGGCCTGCACCCCGCAGGTCTTCCTCCTTGGAAAGAGACCCCTAGAAGGGCAAGGCCCCTGCACGCGGCCCACCCTCTGGACATGTGGGAGTTATCTCCGGAGGACCCACCGGAGGAGATTCCCATCGAGCAAGGAAGTCCAACACCCGGTGTCTGGAGAACTATGCAATTGGGACAAGTCGGAGCCAGGATCGCGGCCCTACGATCTCGTTCGATCCTGAAGACTTGGAAGAGGTGGAAGCTCCCCACGAAGATGCCCTGGTGATCCTCGTCCGCATCGCCAACTATGAGTTCAAGCGCATCTTCGTGGAGACGGGAAGTTCCATGAACATCCTATACAAGGCTACTCTGGATCAGATACAGATCGACGAGGATGAATTACTTTCGGTCTCAACCTCGCTGTTCAGCTTCACCGGACATCGAGTACAGCCGATAGGGCAAATCACCTTATCGCTATCATTGAGCAGCGACCTGCTCGAGAGAATTAGGAGGACTCCCTTTCTGATCGTGGATGCTCCATCATCTTACAACGTTATCTTGGGCCGCCCGACACTTAGTGTCTTCCAGGCAGTGGTCTCTGTCTACCACCAGAAGATAAAATTTTCGATAGGCGACCGAGTGACTGAAGTCAAAGGGGACCAACTGGTGTCGCGGCGATGCTACAGTGGAGAAGTCAGATCGGAGTTCCGGAAAAACCCGAAGGCGCAGGAAAACTAACCAGAGGAAGCAGCCATTCAGGGGAGGACAGGAACAAAAGGCTCACAAAGCTAGAACAAGCCAACTGTCTCCAATCCGGTCACCCCCGGTAAGATGTGTGTCGCAAACTATGTACTTGCCTATGTGTTCTGGCTGCCTTACAGTGAATTCATCAAATAAATGAACATGTCATCGCACAAGTACCAGTACGTCAAACAAAAACCATAATGCCTCGCGGTGTTGCGAATGCCCGGGATACTTAGGCTTGGTCTAGGTGCTACAAATGCCCAACCAAGAAACAAAACCCTAATACCTCGCGGTGATGCGGATGCCCGGGATACATAGGCTTGGTCTGGGTGATACGGACGCCCAACTAAGAAACAAAATCCTAATGCCTCGCGGTGCTGCGAATGCTCGGGGTACTTAGGCTTGGTTTGGGTGCTACGGATGCCCAACCAAGAAACAAAAACCCTAATACCTCGCGGTACTGCAGACGCCCAGGGTACTTAGCTTGGTCTGGGTGCTACAGACGCCCGACTAAGAAACAAAAACCCTAATGTCTCACGGTGCTGCGAATGCCCGGGGTACTTAGGCATGGTCTGGGTGCTACGGACGCCCAACCAAGAAACAAAACCCTAATACCTCGCGGTGCTGCGGATGCCCAGGGTACTTAGGCTTTGTCGGGGTGCTACGGATGCCCAACCAAGGAACAAAAACTCTAATGCCTCGCGGTGCTGTGGATGCCTGGGGTACATAGACTTGGTCTAGGTGCTATGGATGCCCGACCAAGAAACAAAAACCCTAATGCCTCGCGGTGCTGCAGATGCTCGGGGTACTTAGGCTTGGTCTGGGTGCTACGGACGTCCAACCAAGAAACAAAACCCTAATACCTGGCGTTGTTGTGGATGCCCAAGGTACTTAGGCTTGGTCGGGGTGCTACGGACGCCCAACCAAGAAACAAAACCCTAATACCTCGAGGTGTGCGGATGCCCGGGGTATTAAGCTTGGTTTGGGTGCTACGGACGCCCAAACAAGAAACAAAACCCAAATACCTCGCGGTGCTGCGGATGCTCGGGGTACTTAGGCTTGGTCTGGGTGCTACGGACGCCCAACCAACAAACAAAACCCTAATGCCTCGCGGTGCTGCGAATGCTCGGGGTACTTAGGCTTGGTCTGGGTGTTACGGACGCCCAACCAAGAAACAAAAACCCTAATGCCTCGCGGTGCTGCGGATGCCCGAGGTACTTAGGCTTGGTCTGGGTGCTACGAACGCCCGACCAAGAAACAAAAACCCTAATGTCTCACGGTGCTGCGGATGCCCGGGGTACTTAGGCTTGGTCTGGGTGCTACGGACGCCCGGCCAAGAAACAAAATCCTAATGTCTCGCGGTGCTACGGATGCCTGAGGTACTTAGGCTGGGTCTGGGTGCTACAAACGCCCAACAAAGAAACAAAAACCCTAATGTCTCGCGGTGCTGTGGATGCCCGGAGTACTTAGGCTTGGTCTGGGTGCTACGGACGCCGACCAAGAAATAAAAACCCTAATGCCTCGCGGTGCTCCGGATGCCCGGGGTACTTAGGCTTGGTCGATGTGTTACGGACGCCCAACCAAGAAATAAAACCCTAATACCCGCGGTGCTGCAGATGCCCGGGGTACTTAGGCTTGGTCGGGATGCTACGGACGCCCAACCAAGAAACAAAACCCTAATACCTCGCGGTGTTGTAGATGCCCGGGGTACTTAGACTTGGTCTGGGAGCTACGGACGCCCAACCAAGAAACAAAATCCTAATACCGTGCGGTGCTGCAGATTCCCTTAGACTTGGTCGGGGTGCTATGGACGCCCAACCAAGAAACAAAACCCTAATACCACGCGGTGCTGTGGATGCCCGGGGTACTTAGGCTTGATATGGGTGCTACAGATTCTCAACCAAGAAACAAAACCCTAATACCTCGCGGTGCTGCGGATCCCCAGGGTACATAATCTTGGTCTGGGTGCTATGGACGCCCAACCAAGAAACAAAACCCTAATACCTCGTAGTGCTGCGGATGACTGGGGTACTTAGGCTTGGTCGGGGTGTTACAGACGCCCAACCAAGAAACAAAACCCTAATACCTGGCAGTGCTGCGGATGTCTGGGGTAGTTAGGCTTGGTCTGGGTGTTACGGACGCCCAACCAAGAAATTAAACCCTAATACCTCACGGTGCTGCGGATGCCCGGGGTACTTAGGCTTGGTCTGGGTTCTACAAACGCCCGACCAAGAAATAAAAACCCTAATATCTCTCGGTGCTGCTGATGTGTCACGCCCCAGAGGCACATGCTTACTCGAAAATCGGGCAACATCTCCCCTGTACAGCGGACAAGATAAGGCGAACATACATAATATCTCACCAATACATATAACTCAGCCACACACGGCTGATATCAACATAATAAATAATCACAACCACGTAGTTTTATATCGACAGAAAAATAACGGGTGGCTCAGCCACCTTAAACATAAAAGAACTACAATCCAAAAAGAACACAAAAGTCTCTAATAACGATAAAATCCGATAATGAATAAAATGCAACTTCAAATACTGAAAACAAACAACTAAACCAAATACGAAAAAATAACTCAACTCAATACTGGGGACTGGCAACTGGATCCTCTCTTGGCTCTAAGAAATACGTCTACCTGCTATCTGAAACAAAAAGAGAAAGCAGGGGTGGTGAGTCCGGGCGGACTCACCGGGTATATGAATAGACAATAAGCATGGAATAACAAAAAGATATAATAAGTAGAGAATCAATAGAGTATAGTCCATAAAAATATAGAATCACCTAAACATGCATAACATATATAGAACAACATGTTATAAAAACCAAATAACAACTAAACGGTGTAAAACAACGCAACAACAATAAAACCAAGATATAGATGTATGTCAATCAAGTGCAACAACCATAGCTCATATAAATACAACAATCACAGGAAAAATGCATAAACGAAATACGTATGCACATGATGCAATGACATGTGTCACCCTTGACGTCAATCAAGCCGCCAACACATCCTATCTGTGTGACCGAGTGGGTAGGGTTGTGACAACTGTACGCACTCCAACAACAAATACCACAGAAGGTGTGGTTGAGTGGACAAGATGCTGGGGAGCCAACTACTCCAAAAACCCCGATACATAGGGGGAGCCACCAACAGCTCTAATATCCCTCGAAAAATAACGGTGAGGGTGTCACTGTTTGCCTACAGCTACAACATGTATGGCATAACAGGGTAGTTGCTCGCACTCTAGCAACTACCACGATAACAAGTGGTTGAGTGAATCGAGCAACAAAATGACTTACGACGGCTTAACCATATGGAAGCCCAACAGTTGTTAGTATGCAACGTGCAGATATGGTGCATACTACAAGATGCACGAACAACCGGAGAAACAACGATGCAACAAAATCCAACAAGTAAATGATGCACCTACACTACTAGGTAGGGTATTTCTAATGCCAAATAAACCTATCTGTGTTTAATGGACTTCTAAGTACTCGCGTACAAGTGACACTTTACAGAACAGAAAACCAACAAAGGACTGTACAGATACGAATTTGGAATACTCGAAAATCAACGAAGAATAAGTATCAACGGCGATGTTAAAATATCAAACAACAAGGATAAGGTCAAGCAATCTATAAGACATAAAATAGTCATGTTTAAAGGTAAAAGAAACTACTCGAGTACAAAGGAGAAGTACCCGCCTTTTATTTGTAGAACGTGTCAAAGAGAACCTTCCACGATCGACCGAAATGAGTCCAAATTCAAGGTCCTGTATTAATACATAAGTTTAGCTATTTATACCAATTACTAAAAGTAGTTAAACTACACATAAAATAAAATAAGGACAAATCCCTTTTGCAACATATGTTTAATTAAATCTAAACAACTCTGGGTTCCTTCTAGAACCATTTAACAAGATTAGATCATTAAGTTAAACTTCTAAACCTTAAGGAAGTTAAAAACTAAACTTAACTCCTTCAAGAACCAAGCCCATCAGCTAGACTCAACCACATCGATCAAAAGGAAAAGCTCCTACAAGATTTCCATAACTCATGCATTAGCATAACCTAGCACATGATACTAACCTAACCACACACAGACCTTATTAAACCTTCACACCATGAACCTCACGACAACTTGATGTTAACTCCAATATGAGCACATTCTACTTCATCAACTCCAATCTGAGCAATTCCACCTCTTCTATCCGAGAATCAACAACACAAATTCATAAAAACAATAGGGTTGCGAGGTCACCACAACTATCAACAAAATTTACTCATCCAAATTGGTACAAGAATAGCCCTTACCTGGACCTCTCCAAATCTGGCAACTCGGCACAAAAGGAAGAAGACACGACTAGGGCTTCAACGTCGACAGTTGACGAAACCAGGGAGTTGCGAGGGAAGAGTGGCCTCGGCTTCTGTCGTGGGAGGAGGATTGCCGACCCTAATCCTAGGAAGAAAACCTGAAGGCGTGACTAAGTGGTCGCCGGTGCACTGCTCATGCGCGCCGGAGAAGAAAAAAGGAGAAGGGAAGTTAGGGCACAGCACCTGCGCAACCCCGTGGAGAAGATGAAGAGGAAACACGACAGACAGACAGTGAAGGGGCGGCGCTCGCTGGGAACCGCTTCGGCGGCGACGGATAGGGATGCGATGTGTGCGGCTGCGGTGTCGGGCAAAAACCGAAAGGGCGAGGGAAGAAACTGAATTGAGATGAGGGGATTTAGGGCTTATAATATTGTTTTGGCATTTTGTAAATAAACCCTACAAGTTTGGAATATTTCAACTAGGCCCCTAATTTAAAAAAAAATACCTTTTCAACCCTTTAAAAATCCGATATCTAACAAGATGGCCGGAGTACTTAGGCTTGGTCTGGGCTGGGTGCACCAGATACCCAACCAAGATCTACGCAGCCCGGGGCCACCTCTTACTAGGAGCTGGAGGAGGCTCGAGGATAGAAAGTTTGCACACACAACCTACCCGACATGAAACAAGCATCCTCAGATATGGTAAAACTAGCATAATATCTGGTTATTGCTCGAAGCGCTTACACGACAGAGATAACAAGTGTTTTCCTTCATCTTTACGGAAGATACATAGACAATGACATCTTAAAAGGAATACAAAGAATAGGGGATACAATCAGTGGCTTCAGTAGAGGAGATCACTCCTTTGCCCGGGTTCTTCCCTATCGCTTCAGCATCCTCGCATGGTCACGTAGCCCGGAACAAAGGGAAGAGAAGGGGGAGCAGCAGCTACAACTCCTTCACGGATGACTGACTACTTTAGGACCAACTGATGGTCGATGCCCAAAATTCGGGGAAACAGGCGATCAGGCGGGGGAGAACACCCGGAGATGGGCAGGAGATGAACCACCAGGAGATGCTCTTGGGTGAAACAAATGATATCATCTCTGCCATGCTCCCCGGCGAAGCATGTAATGTCTCTTCCAGACTCGCCGGTGAAACATGTGGTGTCATCTCCTCCATGCTTTCCCGGGAAAGGTGCGATCTCATCTCTACCATGCTCCCAAGTGATGCAGAAAACCCCTATGAGAAAGGGGGGCGATGGCGGATATACTGGAAGGTAGTACGCTTCGTAGGGAATTCTGGGAGCGCTTGACGTAGCCTGGGCAGACGAGGCTTCGCACCCCACTGGGCGGTGAAACTCCTCCCTCACCGGGTTCCCCTCCAGGCTGCGGCCTCTCTTCCTTTCCTGATCCATGAGAATGGGAAGGAAAGACGGATGAGAACAAACGCGTGGGCCTTCCGCCTTTATAGAGATAGTTGCCCATCCGCATTTAATGGGGGCACGACGCAGGAGCAGTAATAGATGTCAATTCTGAAGCATCGCGTCTTTTTCGTCACTGTCAATTAGCATGCCCCTGTGGTGCATGGGAAATCACAAATCTATGGTCAATTCAATGGATCGCCTGGGGTCCGGAGACTACGGTTCGACGGCCGCGCACACTCAATAGAGAAAAGAGCCAACGTGGGTCCTGTTAGGATCTTACCGTTAAGCTATATGGGGGTGAATAGCTTTTTCTCGATTTTTCTACCTACAATGTTAGCATGCGCAAGCGGAAATACTAATAACAAAATCAAACAATCGCTAACACGTCACCTTTACGTGGTTCGGAGATAAAGCTCCTACTCCACGGTTGTCCGTAAGGTGGACGATCCCAATCCGACGGTGGATGACTCCCCGGAAGACCTCCGGCTAGCTCGTGTAGCTCCTTGTGGGTGGAGAAACCTCGTCACAATCCGGACAACACTTTTGAGCACTTAGACTACTAATTGGCATTTAACCAAAGCCAATTTCGTCAAGAAGTCTCAGCCAAAACCAAGCCCCTTTAAATAGTGCTCAAGGCTGAGAAGATCGTTACCAGTCGACTAGTCCATTACCAGTCGACTGGTCCCACTTGAATTCAAATGTTGCAATCCCAACGTTCGAATTTCCAGCCACCACCAGTCGATTAGTCCATTACCAGTCGACTGATCTTTCTGTGGCATATACCAGTCGACTGGCCCCGACTGGTCCACCCTTAAACCTAAGGTTTCCCCTTCCCGAGTACATTTCCCTCAGCACTTGAACCCTAAGATTTCCCGAGTACAATTCACTCAGCACTCGAACCCTCACGACTCAACTGACTCCTCACTAGCAGCCTCGACCTGTTGCCTTCAAGCCCTCTTCGACTTTGGCTCCCGTCCCTCAGATGCATACACAAGCCCTCGACTTGCTTTCATGTCATCCTTCATGCATGCCTCGAAATCCGCTTCCCTCGGCTCATCGTTCCTGCTATATCCATGGTCCCTCGGATGCGCACACAAGCCCACGGCTTGCCTCCATGCCATCCTTCACCGTACCCGAAGTCGTCCAACTGAGTCCATGTGTATCCTGCAAGACCTGCACACTCAAATACACATATAAAATACAAGGTGAATGATAATTAATAACTTGATGGATAATTTTTGTGCCATTAGTGGGGAAATTTGGGGCTCTAGGTGTGTATTTATTTATTAAATGATGCATAATTGTTAATAGGGTGCATTTTCATTGGTTAATTAATTTTTCTACATTTTTACACTCATATTTCATTCTATTTGATTTTTGGACAGCTTGTGCATCAAAGGATCAAAAGAGCACATCAAGGGCTAAGATGGATCCATAAAGGTGATCTAATCACAACCCTCCACTTGGATCTAGGCACTTAAGTTGATGGAAATTTCTGCAAGCAATCTGGGCCACTCATCAAGGGGAATGAAGGGTGGAGAGAAGAGCTAGGGAAGAGGAAAAAGTGGACTATTCGATTGGGAGAGGAACTCACACAAGTTAGGGCAGCCAAGGGAAGGAGGAGAGGAGGAAGGCAGTTCACGTAGCCGATCCATCTTCCACAACTCGACAGCCCATTCCTCATTCACGCATGCAGATCAGCAACTTGGACACGGGCTGTTCTTCAAATCCACAGCCCATTCCATCTTCCAATCCGGCTGGGAAGTGATCAGCTTCATCGGAGCAGAGTTTTCCTCCACCGGACATCACTTTTCAGCCTATTTTTGCTTGTTTCTTTCCTTGTATTTGCTGTAGAATGCAACCAGCATTTTCCTTTCACTAGATTCTGAATTTCTGATGTATTCCCAGCTTAAGAACCGCAATTTCCAACTTAGAACCGAAATTTCCAGATTAGTTTTCTAGATTTACAGTTTACCTTTTGCAGAATTTTTCCATGTTCTCAACCTTTTACTACTTGAATGTAAGGTATTTGTTGAATTGCTCCTATCAAACATGTGCTTGAGTATGAAATTGCTTGGCTTCTAGTTAGGAGTTTTAGATGAATTCTTGCTGAAATTTCCTGGTTGTGAGTGTTCTTTTGCTATCCTCTACATTTAGTTAGCTTAATACTTCAAATCCGAGTAGTTAAGGCTATTAGGTGGAAGTTGATAGCTAAGTTTAATTGTTTTGTTATCCTCAAAACCCAAGAAAACATGTTTGGTTTAGCTAGTTTTCATTTTTCTGCAGTTTACTATTATCTATAGACCAAAGAAGTGCATGCATCATATTGGGTCCTTGAGAGACGATTCAGGTTCAACTATTACTGTATAATTACTTGAAACGAGAAAATTAATTGAAACCGTAGCGCTACTTAAAACAGTTATCAATTTTGGCGCCGTTGCCAGGGACCTTTATGATGTTTGTTTGTTTTTAGGTCTTGCAATAATTCTGAATTTTCTGATTAATTTCTTGCGTCTCACCAATTTTCTTCATTTGTTGTGCAGTGCATGACCAGGTCTTCTTACTCCAGCTTAGCTGATTTTGATCCTGAGATAGAGAGGACCTTCCACGCACAGAGGAGAGCTCAGCTAGAGATTTCTAGACTTTCTACCAGTAGCAACTCTTTGTCAGAAGTCCAAATGGCGAACAATAGAACCATGAGGGAGCTTGCAGCACTAGACATGGCTTTTCAGTGCATCTAGTACCCTGAGTTGGAGGTTGATTTTGAGCTACGGTCCGGACTTATTCATCTACGTCCAAAGTTTCATGGCTTAGTTGGTGAGGACTCACTAGACATTTCCAGGAGTTCCACACAGTATGCTCCACTATGAAGCCACATGGTATTGCTGAAGATGACATCAACCTGAGAGCTTTTCCATTTTCACTTGTGGATGGAGCAAAGGACTGGTGGTACACCTTACCACATGCTCTAGTTACTTCTTGGGCCGAAATGAAGAAAGCTTTCTTGGAGAAATTCTTCCCAGTCTCAAGGACTATTGCCATTAGGAAGAGTATCTGTGGGATCCAGCAGGTTTCTGGAGAGACACTGTATGAGTATTGGGAGCGCTTTAAGAAACTTTGTTCTAGCTGTCCCCACCATCAAATCAGTGAGCAGCTACTCATTCAGTACTTCTATGAGGGACTTCTTTCCATGGATAGGAGTATGGTGGACGCCGCTAGTGGAGGGGCCTTAGTGAACAAAACTCCTAAGGAAGCTAGAGAGTTGATTTCTATTATGACAATAAATTCTCAACAGTTTGGAAGCCGTCCGTTGGTGCCTAAAGGAGTACATGAGATCACAAGACAGAATATGGATATTCAAGAGGTGAAGGTTAATCTTCAGGATTTGACTTCTCTCATTAGGCAGATGACTCTCTATCAGACTACTCAGCAGCCTTCAGCTCAAGTAGCTCAAGCAGTGAGAGTTTGTGGACTTTGCAGTAGCACTTCTCATCCTACAGATTTATTCCCCCAGGTGCAGGTTGATGATAGATCTTACCTTGCAAATCAAGTGGCGGCAGCAAATGCTTTTCAGTCCAAGCCTCAACCTTTCCAACCTCAGCCTTATGGATACAAGCAGTCTTATGATCCCATGTCCAATACTTACAATCCAGGTTGGAGAGATCATCTTAATCTGAGGTATGGGAACACATCACATCAGCAGCAGCCTTATCAACCACCACTTCCTGTTGCGCCACCTGCAGTTCAGAGACCACCAGGATTTTATAGTAGTCCATCTCCGCCAAGAGTTCCATCGGTTCAGCAACAAAAACCGGAGTTTCCACTCACTTTGGAACCCTTTTCCACTCATTTTCAGCAACAAAATGCGAGGAGTTTTCAGCAGCTTAGTGCTCAACTTAGTGCTCAGCTTCAGCAGCAAAATGAGAGGAATTTTCACCAATTTAACGCTCAATTTCAGCAGCATCAAGGAGACTATAGATAGTATCAGAGTAGGACTGATGCTTCCATTCAGAACATAGAGCGACAAATTGGACAGATATCATCCACCATCAGTCAGATGCAAGCTCAAGGATCGAGTCAGCTACCTTCTCAGTCTATTCCAAACCCTAGGGGGAATGTCAGTGCTATCACACTCAGGAGTGGACGGGTTACACAAGAGGCTTCTACCCCACAAATTCCTACAATACCAGAGGTTGATCTTTCGAGGTCTTAGACAGGAGTAGAGCCAGAGTCACTTCCACTACCAGAGCCACCCATTCAGCTACCTTTCCCTCAGAGGACAATTGGTCCAAGGAAGAATGCTGATTCAGACAAGACACAGGAGCTTCAGGAGCTGATTGACATTTTTAGCAAAGTAGATGTGAACATCCCATTGCTCAGAGTGGTCAGGCACATTCCCAAGTATGCTAAGTTTCTGAAAGATCTTTGCACTCACAAGAAGAAGCTAAAAGGGACAGAGTTGGTCAGTATGTGAAAGAATGTTTCAGCTATGATCCAGTCGATGCCTCAGAGATGCAAAGACCCAGGGGTTTTCATAGTACCGTGCGTGATTGGAGACTGCATTTCGAGGATGCTATGCTAGACTTAGGAGCCTCCATCAATGTCATGCCCAAGTCAGTGTTCATCACTCTAGGCATTGGACCATTACAGCCTACTGGGGTGGTTATTTAGTTGGCCAACCGTAGTTTTGCTCATCCGGCTGGAGTCATAGAGGGTGTATTGGTGAAAGTCAAGGATTTGACATTCCCAGCCGATTTTTACATTTTAGATATGGAGAAGGACCTAACCTCAAGCTCAGCTCCATTGATTTTGGGACGCTCATTCCTGAAGACTGCAAGGACCAAGATCGATGTTCATGCAGGGACACTTACCATAGAGTTTGGGGACACAGTGGTTCAGTTTTCCATCCTTGATGCGATAAGATACCCTCCGAGGACCATTCGCTGCTGGGCATTGACGTGTTGGATACACTAGATTCTGAGGAGTCAGATGGCATGGATTCAGATCTAGCGGACACAGAGGATTCAGATGAGGTGGATGATGATAGTGGTGGATCAGTTTTAGTCTCTGACACTATCCAGGTGGAAGACGCACAGGTGTCTACATTGTAGACAAGTCCTGAGAGATTGCTTCCATCAGTTTTGCAACCTCCAAAGCTTGCTTTGAAGCCCCTACCTGAGCACTTGAAGTATGCCTACCTAGGAGAGAACGAGCAATTGTCATTCATCATTGCTCAGGATCTCGAGCCAGGTCAAGAGGAAAGGCTACTAGATCTTCTACGGATGTGTCAGAGGGCTATTGGGTGGACCATTGTAGATATTCCAGGGATTAGCTCATCCATTTGCATGCACCGAATTTTCCTAGAGGAGGATGCAAGGCCAGTGAGACAACCACAGCGCAGACTCAACCCACTTATTTTAGATGTGGTCAAGAAGGAGGTAACTAAGCTACTACAGGCCGACATTATATATCCTATCTCCGACAGTCAGTGGGTGAGTCCAGTGCAGGTGGTTCCTAAGAAGTCGGGTATCACAGTGGTGGAGGGTAAGGAGAGTGCTTTGATTCCTTCTAGAGTCCAGAGTTCATGGAGAGTATGTATAGACTACCGGAAGCTGAACCAGGCTACGAGGAAGGATCACTACCCCTTACCATTCATCGACCAGATGTTAGAGAGGCTTGCTGGTAGATCGCACTATTGCTTCTTGGACGGTTTTACAGGATACTTTCAGATTCATATTGCTCCATAAGATCAGGATAAGACGACTTTCACCTGCCCATTTGGGATTTTTGTATACAGGAGGATGTCATTCGGATTATGCAATGCCCCAGGTACCTTCCAGCGATGAATGGTAAGCATTTTTTCAGATCTTTTAGAGCATTGCATGAAGGTATTTATGGATGACTTTACTGTATACGGATCCTCTTTTGATGCATGTTTAGATAGCTTGTTTAGAGTTTTGCATCGTTACATAGAGACTGACCTTATACTTAATTATGAAAAATGTCATTTCATGGCTGAGCATGACATAGTTTTAGGTCATATAGTCTCTAGGAAGGGCATCAAAGTAGATCCTGCAAAAATTAATTGTATTACATCTCTGCCTTATCCCACATGCGTGTGGGGCGTTCGCTCTTTTCTTGGCCATGCAGGATTCTACAGGCGATTCATTAGAGATTTCAGCAAGATAGCCCTTCCTCTTTCGACCTTGCTGCAGAAGGACGTGGAGTTCCATTTTGATCAGCAGTGTAGGGACGCCTTTGATCGCTTGAAGGCGGCTCTCACATCGACCCCTATCATCCGGCCCCCAAACTGGAGTTTACCATTCGAGCTGATGTGTGATGCATCAGATCATGTCGTGGGAGCAATGCTTGGCCAGAGGGTGGATGGAGCGCCGCATGTCATTTGCTATGCATCCCGGACACTTGATTCTGCTCAAGCCAATTATACAACAACTGAAAAGGAGTTTTTTAGCTATTATTTTTGCTTTGGATAAGTTTCACTCATATCTATTGTGCTCACATGTGATTGTTTTTTCATATCATGCAGATATTAGGTACCTCTTGAAGAAGCCGGATTCGAAACCAAGATTGATTCGATGGATGCTTCTGCTTCAAGAATTCAACGTCGAGATACGCGATAGGAGCGGGAAGGAGAACCTAGTAGCTGATCACCTGAGCAGGATTGAGGGGGCGACAGATCCTACACCCATTGCAGATGCATTTCCACATGAGTATCTTCTACAACTGCAAGGTAGTGTGCCATGGTATGCCGATCTCGTCAACTATTTGGTTGCACATGTTTTTCCTATACATGTTTCTAAAGCTCAACGTGATAAATTAGCAAGTGATTCTAAGTATTACTGTGGGATGACCCTTACCTTTGGAAATTTTGCAGCTACTAGGTAGTTAGGAGATGTATTCCTGATTGTGAGTTCCAGTCAGTACTTTCATTTTATCATACACTTGCATATGGGGGCATTTTGGTCCTTAACGTATAGCTAGGAAGGTTTTGGATGCAGGGTTATATTGGCCTACCTTGTTTAGAGACTCTTATCACTTCCATAAGACTTGTGAGCGCTGCTAGCGAGTAGGGAACTTAGGATGTAGGAATGAGATGCCTCAACAACTCATGATATTTTGCGAGATTTTTGATGTTTGGGGTATCAATTTCATGGGTCCTTTTCCTGTTTCATATGGATTTATTTATATCTTGTTGGCTGTTGATTATGTGTCTAAATGGGTGGAGGCAATCCCCACTAGAACTAACGCTTCATCTGTTGTTGTGGATTTTGTCAGGACTCACTTATTTTGCAGGTTTGGGGTACCCAGGGCGATCATTAGTGATCAAGGGTCTCACTTTTGCAATAGGCACATGAAGGCGCTCTTGAGCAAGTATGGAGTGATCCATAAAGTGTCCACCCCATATCATCCTCAAACAAATGGACAAACTGAAATATCAAATAGGGAGATTAAGCTTATCTTAGAGAAAACTGTAAGGCTAGACCGGAAGGACTGGAGCAAGAGACTTGATGAAGCATTATGGGTCTACCGAACTGCCTACAAGACACCCATTGGGATGTCTCCCTACAGGATTGTTTATGGTAAGGCTTGTCATCTACCGGTGGAGGTGGAACACAAGGCCTATTGGGCGGTTAAAGCTTGCAACATGGACCTGGAAAAATCCGGGCAAGAAAGGAAGTTGCACCTACAAGAGCTCGAGGAACTAAGATTAGAAGCCTATGAGAGTTCACGCATTTACAAAGAAAAGACCAAGGCTTTCCACGATGAGAACATTTTGAGGAAAGAGTTTCATGTGGGAGAGAAGGTGCTTTTGCTTAGATCTAGACTCAAATGGTATCCAGGTAAGTTGAAGTCTAGGTGGGAGGGTCCTTTTGTTGTTACTAATGTGTTTCCCTTTGGTGTTATTGAGATACAGGACATGACAGGCACGACCTTCAAGGTGAATGGACATCAATTGAAGCATTACCACGAGGGCATGGAGGGAACAAGATGGAGAGTGTGGACTTGTACCTGTTGGCGTTACCAGCATTAATCAAACGAAGGCGTTACTAACCTTCATCTTGAATGTTGACGTTACCTCGCCGAGCGTTACCTCCATTGATGAAGGTGAGCAAAACGTCTTCTTCTTCTCCTTATAAAAGCGTCCAAATGCAACCCATGAGATATACAAAGAAGGAATCGGAGCTTCGAAAGAGAGGGATTTGGTTTGTGGCGATTTGGGATCGGTCTGGTGACGTTCTCACGACAGCGAGCAGAAGAAGAAAAGGGAAGAAGAACCAGAAATCTCAAAGCGATGTAAGTCTAAGAATTTTTTTTCTTTTGCAATTCGATTTCATGCTCAGACACCAACAATGGTATCAGAGCGATTGTTAGAGCATGAAAAAAAATTTTTTACCTTTGCGATGAACATCAAAACGCTTTGATCACTTGAAATCACCACTGATCTCTCGGCGCTTTCGCTCCCCTGGCCGACGATCACTTCACGCGCGGGAGATCACTCCATGGTGTCGGTGATGGTGGAAAATCGCTGAAGGTTGGCTGAGTGGGGAAGAAGGTTGCGTGGAGAAGAAGAGGCGGCGGCTGCGGGCGTTGGGGATTAGGTTTTGTTTTTCTGAGGAAAAGTTGATTTTTAAATCAACAAGAATTTAAAAAAAAAAAAACCTGTTCCACTCTGAAAAAAAACGCTGCTGCCCCGCTGCTGCCGAGGGAGGATCGAACCACAGACCTCCCATTGAAGGCAAAGAGCCTTAACCAGAAACTCTATTCGGTAATTTGTTTAGGTTTGGTTCAACTTATTTAAATTAGATTCTAGTTTAGTTTAAAAAGGATTAAGTTGGTCAAATCGGTTTTGATTAAACCATTAGTTGATTTAACCAAACCGTTTTGATCAAATAATCTGAACTAAACAGACTGGTTTGATCGTTATGTTGAATCTCAAATTTAAATAGGCTTAATTGTAGCTACAAACAAAAGGAAAACTTATATGTCTTTATCTATTTGTGTTGTGAATTGAATTGAACCAGTTTTGTTACTGGTTTGTATTGGTGCAGAATGCACCAAAGTCAAACCTGTGTTTTGATAATGGCAACATAGGTCAAAAGTTAAGTCTTTCTTGTTTTCTAACAAGTTAATCTAGTGTGCAGGAAAAGCCCTAGCGAAGGACTGCTAGGCACTGGCGAAGGAATGCCAGGAAAATAAGCCCTAGCAAAGGACCGCTAGGCACTGGCGAAGGAATGCCAGAGTCAAAAGCCCTAGCAAAGGACTGCTAGGCGCCAGGCGAAGGACAGTCTGGGACTGAAGCCCTAGCGAAGGAATGCTAGGCACCGAGCGAAGGGTAGCTCGGCATCCAAGACCTGACAAAGGACCATCAGGCAAAAGTCCAACCAAAGGAACGGTTGGCATCAGGTAAATTCTCCCGAGAGGAGTAGGTGAGGACGCGTTCCCCGTCGAGGGAACAGTAGGCGTCGATTCGACCTAGGGCTCCATTTTGGAGACCAAAGTCAGAACCAAGACAGCTAAGGCTGTATAAAATAATAATATAATTGCAATTTGGACTAACCCTGGATGCAGGATCGAAGGACTGAGTATCTGCAGCACAGAGAGCCTCAAAGGAGTGAGGCAGAAGCTGAGCAGAGCGCCCCGGATGATTCGGGCGCCCCCAAGGTCAACCCAAGTCTGCAAGAAGTGAAAACACACCTCAACGCGCCTCGACAGCTACATTCGGGGCGCCCCGGATGCTCCGGGTGCCCCGCCTGTCGCGGGCGCCCCGCGTGTCGCGGGCGCCCCCACTGCCAGCTGCCGAAGCGCACCCTTGCGAAGCCGAGAAGATAAAGCCTTGACCGGTCAATGCGGGCGCCCCGAGCGCTCCGGGCGCCCCGGTCAAAGCGGATCCAGAGGATCAGACGCGACCGAGAGCTCTGCGGATCAGAGGCCACGTGGGGGGCGCCCCCGACGTCCCGGGCTCCCCCAGGCCCTATATAAAGGGCCCTCGACCAAGGCTTCACAACAACAATTCTCTCAACGCCTCAAAGCTCTTCTACGCTCGTGCCTTGCTCCGGAAACACTCCAACTCGAGCCGACGACGTCCCGCTGCCCCGAAAAAGTCAATACACTCCGGACGTCGGTAACGAAGAGCGCAATTCTTTATTATTATTTTCGTGCACTTACTTTGTAACTAAATTATGTAACTATTATTGCGCTTCATATAGAATTGCCCAAAGTAAACGGTCAACGACCGTGGGCCTTGGAGTAGGAGTCGACACAGGCTCCGAACCAAGTAAAATCGACTGTGTCTTTGTGCTGTGTTTATTTTTACTTCCGCTGTGCAATTGCTCTTTACGAAAGTCCGAACGATTTCCGATATTCACCCCCCCTCTATCGGTTTTCACGATCCAACAAGTGGTATCAGAGCGGGGAAGTTCAAACCTGGTGCAACCACCAGTTTGAAATTTTTTTTCGGATTTTTATTTTTCTATTTTTTTTCTTTCTGACGAATTTTTCGTTAAATATTTTATTCGATTTGTTAAGCGAGGTTGGTGCAACACCCCTCGTTATTTAATTTATCCAGCACTACTAATCCAAGACCTAGTCTTGGAAAATTCGTTTTTCTTTTAGTTTTCTATTTCAGATGGCTATGCAAGAGGGATTTAGCACCGCAAGACCTCCACTCTTCAGTGGAGAAGGTCGTATAGAGGTCCACCTGAAAACTCAGGTGGATATGTGGATTATCATCCAGTCTGGACTGGAGATACCCAAGAATGCTGATGGACTTCCTCAAAGCTACTCCGAATGGGACAACTCCCTAAAACGCAAGATAGAAGCCGACGCAAAAGTTACTCAAACTCTTCAATGCGGATTGACGAAAGAAGAGCTGAACCGCGTGGGCCCCTTCAACAGTGCGAAGGAGCTCTGGGCAAAATTGATCGAGCTGCACGAGGGAACGTCAGATACCAGGATCAGCAAAAGGGATCTGCTCCTGAACAAGTTGTACACCATCAAGATGGCCGACAACGAATCAGCAGCCCAGCTCCACGCACGAATCCAAGAGTTAATGAACGGTCTTCACACAATAGGTCACAAGGTTGAAAACCGTGACTTAATAAGCTATGCTCTAAACGCCTTCCCTAGAAACACCTTGTGGGCATCTATGGTAGATGCGTACAAGGTCTCTAGGGATCTTTCAAAAATAAAATTAGATGAATTGTTTTCCGAACTAGAACTGCACGAACAAACTAACACCAATATGGTCGAGAAAGGTATTGCTTTTCTTGCAAGTAAGACTGGAAGGACAACAAAGAAGAAGCCTGAACCCGAACCTGAGTCTAACTCAGACTCAGACTCAGAAGAAGAAGATAGAGATCAAACTATGCTGGTCCAGCTCGCTCGAAGCTACTACAAGGAGCTGAAGAACAGAACCAACAAACGGAAAACTGGCCGAAGAAAGGACGAACCAGCTGAACCCGCAAACAAGCCCAATGTAACCTGCTACGAGTGCAAGAAAAAGGGCCACTACAAGTCAGAGTGCCCTAACCTAAAGGAGACAAAAAGGACGAGAAGAAAGAAGGCACTCCAAGCAACCTGGGACGAGTCTTCCTTAGAAGAAGAAGAAGAGGCTCCCCAGTCCAACCTCCTAGCTCTGACTGCCTCAGAAGAAGTCGGAACCGAATCAGAAACAGAACAGGAGGACGGCGAGCTGACCTTCACAGAAGACGGAGAAATTAAGGTAACAGGTTTTAATAGATCGCAATTAAGTGAATTAATTTCTTTTCTTTCTCGAGATTTGGCAAAAGCCAAACTCCGAGTCGAGTCCCTCCGACAGGAAGTAAAACTCCTGAAAGAGGGAGCTGACTCTAAACCCTTAACCGAGAAGGTTCAGGAAGGAACTCCTACTCAAGTTGAAAAACATGAAAAGGAGAACTCCTCCCTGAAAACTCAGGTTAAGGATCTTAGATCAGCGTTAGAACGATTTACATCTGGTTCCAAGGGTCTTGACATGATCCTTGGAAAACATAAATCAGTTCTAAATCGATCCGGATTGGGCTATAGAACCAAATCCCGGCAAAGATCATACTTAGCTGTACTGAATCAGTCCAGAGGTAAAATTCAGGCATGGGTACCTAAACTATACCTGAATAAACCGACTGGATCAAATCAGTATTGGATCCCCAGGGACAAGATTCACATCTTGCCTAACCATCACCGTGGCTTTAGTCCAGGGGGAACCAAACTGAAAACTATATTCATTATTAGATAAAATTGTTATTCTTGAATTCAATTGCTTGATTGATTGTTCATTTAATTTCTGCAATTTGCCATGCTTAGACTTAGGCTAGTTTAAGGACCAAACAAACTTAACTGAAACTTGACAACATAGTATTGGGTGGAGGTGAGATGATAGTACGTTAGGGAAGCCAATTTGGTGGAACTAGCCGAAGCTACCGATCCAAAACCCAAACTAGTTAGACCAGAAATTTTTCAAAGAATTTTTTGAAAATGAAATTTCATTAAAAGGCTTTGTTAAGGAAAGGGTGGATGATCCCATAAGGCTACGGCCAAAGAAGGCCTAGTGCCTCGCCAAGACCTGGAAGCCAATTTTTGAAATTCAAATTCAAATTAATTTTTGTCAAATTCGAATCTAACACAAAATTTCAGCTAAGTGTAGATTTAAACATCTTTTCAAAAATTTCAAAATTAATTAAGTAAGTTTTCAAAATTTAATTGTTTTCAAAAATAATTAAGTTTTCAAAATTTAAGTGTTTTCAAAATTAATCAAAATTTTCAAAACAGTCTTAGCTATCAAAACCTGTCTCACGAAAACCATAAGGCTAACGTGATTGAAAACCCTAGACTGGGTGAGACAGTAGGATTAAGACTCAATTGGAAATTCTTTTAATACCTATGAGATAATCTTGTATTTGTCAAACCATGGTCAACATATTCAAACCATGGTCAAGATAGTCAAACCACGGTCAAACCACAGTCAAAACGGTCAAATCAATTCAAACCATGGTCAAACCGATTAAACCATGGTTAAAAGTAGACAAGACTAAAAAATTTGTCCTTACCTACCCTATTCCGAGCGCCCAGAACCACGCGGGCGCCCCCAGCAGCCAAAAGCTTCTGCCTTTGGCAGCAGTTGCTGACCGGGGTGCCCGGAAGCTCCCGGGCGCCCCCATGGGTTTGCCTATAAAAGGCACCCGAACCTCCTTCATTTTCCACACCAAAATCAACCTTCTTCTCCACTTCTTACTCTTCAAGAAGACCTTGCAAGTCCTCTTCCTCAATCATGCCTCCCCGAGCCGTCCGGTATGATTATTAATTATCTTTATTGCATTTAAAGTTATTTCATGCAATATCTTTTTTTTTCTCTCCCTTAACTTAGAAGACGCCGACCGAACCCGGCCAACCCCGGTGCCGAACCTAGTTCGGGCCTTAGATTTCCTAACCTAGAGTTATGTAATAGGTTTGCACAAACAATCTACAAGCCTATTAAAACGAGTTATCTTAATAGGCACTTTTTTACCCAATCATGCCCTGTCGCTATGAACATCATCAACTTCTATCAATTGGACAATCTTGTCTTCTGCACGCATACCATTAATGAATCTTTATGTGCAGAATTTTATAATAATATAATTCGACAAGATAATCTTATGTTTCACACCACTGTCCAAGGGATTCCTTTGACTATAACCCCAACTTTGCTGAACCGATTCCTAGGATTGCGACCCTCTCAGTCCACATTCTGCTGTTATCCTCCTAGGAACCCCCCATTTGATCCTCCCTACTCAGAAATTACCCTAGATACCATTCACTCCTATTTCTATAGGGCCGACCTCCCCGCAAACAGACGCTTCCAAGCTGTTGAACTTCAGGCCCAGAACTATGCCTTGTATAGAGTTCTGGTCCGCTGTATCCTACCACTCTCCACCAGAGACCTAGGGACTATGCGACCCTTTCATGCTTTCCTTCTTTATGCCCTAATCCATCACCTTGACCTAGACATTGGACTCCTTATGTTTCATACCATTCTGTATGCGTCCAGTGTCACGACCCAGGGACGAGTACGGACACCATATTGCCACATCATCACATCTCTCCTTCATCACCACGGTCGTGACATTACCGTTGGTGAAATTACCGCTATGACCGACTTTGACGAAATAGGATTTAGGAACTTTTCATTAGCGGGTATAGAGGTATCGGCCACTGGGGTTCTTAGTTAGAGACGACAGCAGGCCGGAGCACCAGTCGACTCAGACGAGGAGGTTGAAGTCAACGTTAGAGACATAGCTGCAGCAGCCCGAGCACACATCGACGAGCCCGCTCCACCGACACTCTACCAGAGAGTGATGCATTTAGACACAAAGGTTCAGAGTCTCCGAGAGGAGGTCGAAGCCTACCACCTAGAGGAGATGGAAGCTCGTCGTGCCGATCGAGAAGTGGCTGACGCACGATACATAGAGATGATGGCACGATTCGATGCATGGCAGCCTGACCCGTCTGATCATCCCGGTCCTTCATCTTAGATTCACTTAGCATTGTACCTATTTGACTGCCCCTACTCAGTAGGGTTGACTTGTGTTTGACTATTTGACTGTATTTGAACCTTGATTACCTGCTTTATTTTCTGTTGACCAGTTTATGAGTACTTATTCTGTTCGCAGTTAGGGTTGTGTTCTGTAGAATAGATTAACTTTATTTTTTTCTCTTGGTTTAAAATTTTTTTTCTAAAAATTGAATTTAAAAAACTATTTTACTTAATTTCAAAATCAGTTTTCATTTTTCGACTTAGTCTTATTTTTATTTCAAAACTACCCCCTTTAAAAATTAGGGCTTTTTCGAAAATGGACTTAGCCTAGGCCCTAACCCTAGAACTGCATGCACCTATAGACTTAGAAGCCAGCATCTCACAAGCACCTTAGGGTACTTTTGATTGATAACCTAGAAAGGGTTGAGATGCTTAGGCCTTTGCCTTAATTCAAGATGCTTTAAGTCAGTGCATCTGCAGTAATTGGGTCACTAAATACAATTTACATAGCAATCAAGTTAAGTGTCAAGTTTAGAAAATCTAACTTGAACAGAAACACTTAACTTGACTAACCCTAGCAAAAACTACTGTTTCTAACAGTTAGTAAGTAGCTAATTGGGTTAGACAGGTCCCTACAAGAGAAAATTGACTGATTTAATTTAAGTCTAATTATGAATTGATTCAGTACAGCAAAATCTTATTTATTTCCTTTATGCAATCACATTTCTGCTATAGTTATCTTATTTTGATATATGGCAAAGGGGGAGAGATAGGAAAGGAAAGAGAAAATTTTACTTATTAAATTTCAAAATTTTTTCCTTTATTCAAAAAGGTTTCAAAAATTTACTTATCTTTCAAAAGCTTTCACTTATCCTTTATTCAAAAGCTTAAAACTTTTTGAAGATTTACTAAAGTACTTAAGTTCTTAAAACTTTCAAAATTTTGCCTAAGTACTCTAGTTTCTTAAGTTCTTAAAACTTTCAAAATTTTGCCTAAGTACTCTAGTTTCTTAAGTTCTTAAAGCTTTCAAAATTCTGTCTGAGTACTCTAACTTCAAAATTTTTACTCAAGTTTTCAAAATTTTACTAAGTACTTTAGCCTTTCAAAAGTTTCTTACTTAGGCTTAATGTCAAAATTTTTTAAGTACTCTAAAGCTTAAGTTTTTCAAAACCGTAACTCTTACTTAAGCTAACATTTTCAAAACTCTTGAGTACTTTAAAACTTAAAACTTTAAACTTTTTAAAGTACTCTAATTATGCTTTAAAAACTCTCCTATGTACTTTTAACATAAGTTGTTGAAAGATTTTCAAGACCTAAAACTTAAGTCTTCAAGTACAAGTAAAGTTTTTTTTACCCCACGAATTTTTGAAAAATCTAGGGGGAGATTCCTTCCAGGGGGAAGGAACAAAAGTTAAAACTTTTTCATGTTTTGCTTAGACTTAACTTTTTGAACTAGGGTTGCCATAATCAAAAAGGGGGAGATTGTTGGTGCAGAATGCACCAAAGTCAAACCTGTGTTTTGATAATGACAACATAGGTCAAAAGTTAAGTCTTTCTTGTTTTCTAACAAGTTAATCTAGTGTGCAGGAAAAGCCCTAGCGAAGGACTGCTAGGCACTGGCGAAGGAATGCCAGGAAAATAAGCCCTAGCAAAGGACCGCTAGGCACTGGCGAAGGAATGCCAGAGTCAAAAGCCCTAGCAAAGGACTGCTAGGCGTCAGGCGAAGGACAGTCTGGGACTGAAGCCCTAGCGAAGGAATGCTAGGCACCGAGCGAAGGGCAGCTCGGCATCCAAGACCTGACAAAGGACCGTCAGGCAAAAGTCCAACCAAAGGAACGGTTGGCATCAGGTAAATTCTCCCGAGAGGAGTAGGTGAGGACGCGTTCCCCGTCGAGGGAACAGTAGGCGTCGGTTCGACCTAGGGCCCCATTTTGGAGACCAAAGTTAGAACCAAGACAGCTAAGGCTGTATAAAATAATAATATAATTGCTATTTGGACTAACCCTGGATGCAGGATCGAAGGACTGGGTATCTGCAACTCAGAGAGCCTCAAAGGAGTGAGGCAGAAGCTGAGCAGGGCGCCTGATAAGCACCATTTTATTGATTATTTTAATTGCTAAAATCCATGTTTGACCCATGTTTTTATTGCTTAATTATGATTTTACCCTAGGTTTTGGAACTTTATCTTATTTTGGACTTAATTGCAAAATTACATAATTTTTGGATTATTTGGCCACTAATTTTCTGATATATTTTTGTAGGCAAGAAAGGATCCTGGACCTAGGGCATATTGGGTCAGATTTGAGTCGGATGTGAACCGGATCGGATTATCAAGCTTACAAGTAATCCGGGCCGTCCGATTCAAGAGCGGCTAGATCTGAGCCATCCGGGACGATCTGAAGCAATCCGAGCTAGGGTTAGGGTTGATCAAGCCCTATAATCAGGATCTGAAGGTTTCATCCCAATCAGAGATCATCCAACCGTTGGATCAAGCAAGGAGGGCTCTAGAGCGTCCATTCACAGATAGAGTTGATCTGGACCATCCGTTGCATATCTTGAGGATCCGAGCTACGACAAGGCAGATCCTGACCCCAGATCATCATCATAAAAGTTTGGCTCAAATCAGACCAAGATCTGCCGTTGGATTTCATCAAATCAATCACAGCCGTCCATTTTTTATTACTTAAGGAAAAATTTCCCACAGCGCACAGTGTCGCGTCTTCCTCGCCGCAACTCGTCTGCTTCAGTAGCTTAGCGATTTCTTCATCGTTTCTTCAATTTCTTCGTTTGAAGGCGTGACCACTTCAATTCGAGCTCATCCTTGAGTGACAGCAGGGATTTGGATTGAGGGTTTAGCTTAATTGGCGAGTTTTCAGTTGTTAGCCGCAAATTCAATTTCTGCTATTTCGTTTCTGCAATTTGTATCAGATGCTTCGTTTCTTGTATGGATTGTTTCTATCTTAATTGGAAGCTCATCCTTGAGTGACAGCAAGGATTTGTGAGCTGAAATGAGGGATTGAAGCTTGGTTAATCTCGTTTTCTTAGCTATAATCTTATTTCTGCTATCTGTTCTTTTCTGCATTTCGTTTCAGATTCGTTACATTGGTTTAATGCCTTGTTTCTGCTGTAATTAGGGTTTAATCCAATCAGTTTAGTAATTAGGAAGTTCGTTTAGTGGATAATTGTTGTTAATTTCAGTTTGTTTCTCCGCAATTCATTTCTGAATTTGGTTCTAACTCGCGTGCCAACTTACTGCTGCGTATCAGCAGCGTATCATCCTTCAGTTTCTGCAAATTTTCGATTATTGAGCTCCCTTATATAGCAGCTAGTCTAGTTTAGCAATTTCTTTGCGAATCCTACATTTCTTGCAGTTTAGTTTGCAATCTTTGCGTATCCTGCATTACTCTGCATTTCCTGCATACCCTGCGTGCCAACTTGGTCTCTGAACAAAACTTCATTCTATTCCTATAATTCCCAGCTGAGAACTCTGGTTTTCTGCCAAGCAATACTAGATTTCTTTGGCTCAGTTTCTGGTCCTTTGATTAGTGTATCAACCTTAGCTTGTTTGTGTTTTGCACCAAAGTCATAGTTGCTGAAATTCTGTACAGCTTGCTCTGAATTTCTGCAGTTTCAATTCTGCATTGTTAAGGTTTTGTTGTGCCAAGTTTCTGCCAAGTTCCTGAACTGATGGGGCTTGAATTGTTGTTAACATCCATTTGCCTTTGGATTCTTCACTTAAACTGGTTGTTTCAAATATGTATCAGTAAAGTTTCGGAAATGGAATTCCATTGCAATAGAAATCAGTGTTGTTTGATATTGCACCCAAATAAAGTCTAACTGCCTCTGTTTATTTCTGAATATTACACCATGCTAATTTTGTGCAATTCATTCAGTTCTGATTCTGAAGTTCTTCATCCCTCCTTGCACTGGGTTTGATCCTGAATTGATCAGGCAATTTTTGGTACAGCAATTTCAGCTTTCCAGGATCATAATGGCTGCTTGGTTTTGATTCAATTACTTAGAACTTGTTATCATGTTTTTCCGAATCTGAATTCTATTTTGGTGTGATTTAGTTCTAATTGGTTGAGTTTTCCATTGCATTTATATAGCTTAGGCTGTTTCATTAAGTTTATCCCTTTTTCTTTGTGATTTCATTTCCAAATTGAACCCAAAACTCAATTATTTATTTGAAACCCGAAAACACAAACGACATAAATACAAGCGCGAATCAAACAACGTCAACTAGCCCCGAGAAAAATACGACCTGTGGCCCCTATATTACATTCTAAGTTTTTGATTGTAAAAAGGGTTTCCAGCATTTCATTCATTCATTCATATTTAAATTTGATGAGCCCATACATTTCGTGACAAATTAACATAGTATATTTGGGCGCGTCAGCGCCCTGGATGATCTGGGTGCCCCAAGGTCAACCCAAGTCTGCAAGAAGTGAAAACACACCTCAACGCGCCTCGACAGCTACATTCGGGGCGCCCCGGATGCTCCGGGCGCGCCGCCTATCGCGGGCGCCCCGCCTGTCGCGGGCGCCCCGCGTGTCGCGGGCGCCCCCACTGCCAGCTGCCGAAGTGCGCCCTTGCGAAGCCAAGAAGATAAAGCCTTGACCGGTCAATGCGGGCGCCCCGAGCGCTCCGGGCGCCCCGGTCAAAGCGGATCCAGAGGATCAGACGCGACTGAGAGCTCTGCGGATCAGAGGCCACGTGGGGGGCGCCCCCGACGTCCCGGGCGCCACCAGGCCCTATATAAAGGGCCCTCGACCAAGGCTTCACAACAACAATTCTCTCAACGCCTCAAAGCTCTTCTACGCTCGTGCCTTGCTCCGGAAACACTCCAACTCGAGCCGACGACGTCCCGCTGCCCCGAAAAGGTCAATACACTCCGGACGTCGGTAACGAAGAGCGCAATTCTTTATTATTATTTTCGTGCACTTACTTTGTAACTAAATTCTGTAACTATTATTGCGCTTCATATAGAATTGCCCAAAGTAAACGGTCAACGACCGTGGGCCTTGGAGTAGGAGTCGACACAGGCTCCGAACCAAGTAAAATCGACTGTGTCTTTGTGTTGTGTTTATTTTTACTTCCGCTGTGCAATTGCTCTTTACGAAAGTCCGAACGATTTCCGATATTCACCCCCCCCCTCTATCGGTTTTCACGATCCAACAGTTTGTCGGTTTTGTACTGACATTATGTATTTCAATTCCAGATGTCGAGATTTATTACCACAATGACTCGTCGAGATGTGCGACGGAATCATTTGAGGGAACAGATAGAGGAGATTGACTTCCTCCCACATCTAGGCATCCAAGGGCATATGGGAACGCTTGATCGTCTATTTTGGAAACTCGAACAGGAAGAGTTTCCAGTCCTAGATAACTACCGGATCGGGGCATTGATTAGTTCATTGCCGAGACGTGCTGAAGTAGCTGCAAGAGGTATTTGGGGATGCTACGAAGGATGTATCTCATATACCGAGTTGTGCAGAGAACTACTTCGCCAAAATTTATCAGAAGAGGATCTGGAAGATTCTGAGGATGATATGGAAGAGGATCTGGAAGATTCTGAGGATGATATGGAAGAGGAAGAGGATCTGGAAGATTCTGAGGACGATATGGAAGAGGATCTGGAAGAGTCTGAGGATGATCTGGAAGTGGATCCTGAAGAATTTGAAGAGGATCCAGAGATGAATCTGATTGTAGAATTCGAAGGGGATCCTAAGGAAATCGAGTGGGATCCAATAGTGGATTCTGAGGAGGACCCAGAGGAAGATCCCGAAATGTTTGAGGATGATCCCAAAATGTTCGAGGACGATCCCGAAATGTTCGAGGAAGATCTTGAAATACCTGGGGAAAATCCTGAAATATTTGAGGAAAATCCTGAAATATTTGAGGAAGATCCGATAGAATCTGTGGAAGATCCCGAGCCTGATCAGACTGGTTGATTAGAGATGAACGAGAGAGTGATAGCCACTGCCATAATATTTTTTATTATGGGAATAATGTCAACTTATCTAGTTCATTAAATTCTGTTTGTTGTACCAACTGATTAAGCCTATTAAATAAAGTTATGTTATGTGTTAACTGACTTGTCAATGATTAGTTCATTATATGATTAGTTCATTTATATGATTAGTTCATATTTAAGACAAATGATTAGTTCGTTTAATGGGATGTATGTAATATAATTGATCAATGTTAATTAGATTGGATTATACGAATGATGAGTGGAAACGTAGTTATCACTTGATTTCGTAAACCAAGTCAAGTTTACATTGAGTCAATCAAAAATTATGTACATATGTTATACACTAAATTAATTAATAATTTGTTTATTCATGATAGATCATGGCAACTAAGAACATCATAGCTGAACTGAACAAGGGAGAGAAATTGTATGGGGACAACTATAAAATATGGCATCTCAAGATACAATATGTTCTTGAGGAACAAGAAGTTCTGGAGGCTGTAAATCACTTCATGGTAGAACCTGCTGTTGGTTCAACTGCACAGTACAGACTTGATCTAGATGCCTATAGAGCATGGAAGAAAAAGGACTCCACTGCAAAGGGGATATTGATTAGTTCAATGGTAGATGACCTGGTATTTGAGTATGAGCCACTACCATCAGCTCATGCTGTCTGGGTTGCCCTGAAAGAGAGATACAGTGGAGTTAGTGTGAGCAAGCTTCGTCAACTGACAATCAAGTTTGACAGTTGTAAAAAGCGCTCGAATGTGACGATGACCCAATATCTGAGAGAAATGGGTAATATGATTCGGGAGCTTAAGACTGCTGGTCATTAGTTGACCGACGAACAACAGGTTCAAGCAGTTATTCGTTCCCTTCCTGATTCTTGGGAAACAATGAAGCAGAACCTTACTCACAGTGAGAGTATCAGGACTTTCATTGATGTCTCACGCCATATTGAACTGGAGGCGGAGAGAATAGAATCCGCAAAGATTTCTGAGCAAGCTTTTGTAGCTGAAGGTTCTAGATCCAAGAATAAGAAAAAATGGTTTAAGAAAGGGAAGGGTAAGGGAAAAGAAGCTGGTGCTACTACTGTGCAAGACCCAATCAAGAAGAAAGGAAAGAAGAATGGAAAGAAACCTAAAGGCAAGCTAACTTGCTACAACTGTGGCAAGAAGGGTCATTTTGCTCGGGAGTGTACTGAGCCGAAAAAGGTAAATCCATGTTTGTCTTCTTTTCATGAGCTTTATGTTGCTAGTTCGGTGTTGTTAGCTGATTCTTATCCTTTGTGGATTATAGATTCAGGAGCAACGAACCATGTAGCTCGTGATCGAGCTACATACGTGGAGTACCGTCGTGTACCAGCTGGCAATAAGTGGATTTATGTGGGAAACAATGCAAGAATTGAAGTCAAAGGAATTGGCACTTGCAAACTCAACCTTCGTGGTGGGCGTACATTGTTTCTGCATGATGTCCTGTATGCTCCTGAGATTCGACGGAATCTGATTTCTGTGAATTGTCTTCTTGAATTGGGTTATTGTATGAATTTTATAGTCGTCGTGTAGAACTTAAAATTGACTCTGTGTTAATTGGATATGGTTTTATATCAAACGGTTTCATGGTTCTTGATGTAGAACCAGATGTTAATTGTGGAAATAATGATTGTTTTTCAAACATTGCTCTTACTAGTGATGCTGATGTTAATGATAAAGTTTGGCATGCTAGATTGGGGCATATAGGACAAGAAAGAATGAATAGATTAGCAAGAGAGGGTCTGCTCGGCACTCGTGCTAAAGTTGACTTGTCTATATATGAGCATTGTCTTGCTGGAAAAGCAACTAGGAAACCGTTTGGTAAGGCTATTAGGGCTGATTCACCATTGCAATTGATTCATTCGGATATTTGTGGTCCGATGAACATGAAGGCTAGAAATGGTAGTTCATATTTCATTACATTTATTGATGATTTCACGCGTTTTGGTCATGTGTATATGATTTCTCATAAATCTGAAGTATTAGATTGCTTTAATCGTTATTTGAACGAAGTTGAGAATCAATTGGAACGTAAGGTTAAACCTTACGCACTGACCGTGGAGGTGAATACTTGTCTGATCAGTTCAAGACAATATGTAATGAGAAAGGGATTATTAGACAGTTAACTATCCCTGGAACTCCACAGCAAAATGGAGTTGCTGAAAGAAAAAATCGAACTCTTCTTGAAATGGTTAGGTCGATGATGGCTTAAGCTAATTTGTCTATTTCCTATTGGGGAGATGCATTATTGGCTGCAACCTACATACTTAACCGGGTGCCTTCTAAATCTGTTCCATCTACTCCATATGAACTTTGGACAGGCAGAAAACCAGATTTGAGTAATATGAGACCATGGGGTCAGCTGCTTATATTCATGACAAGACTCACAAATATGGAAAGTTATGACCCAGAGGTAAGAAGTGTATTTTTGTAAGATATTCTGATACCTCTAAGGGTTATGTCTTTATTGGTGAGCAACAAGATGGAACCATCTCTGAAATTGAGTCAAGAGATGCTACTTTTCTCGAAACTGAATTCCCAACAAGAGGTGAAGTTGATAAATCAACTCCTCTATTTGCAATAGAGGAGGAGGATACTGTTCCTCCATTAACAAATCAGGAATCTCAGGGAATGCCTGAATCTAGTCAACCTAGTGGGAGTGAATTGCCTATAAGTGAATTAGTTTCTCAACAGTCAAACCTGCGAAGAAGTAATCGTAAGATTATTCCTCGGAGAAGGTTTGACATTGAAAATGAGGCATTAATGATTCTCCCAGTTGACGATGAAGAACCTCGAACGGTTGAGGAAGCATTGAGATGCTCAGTTAGAGAAAAATGGAGAATTGCAATGGATGAAGAAATGGAGTCTATGAGAAAGAATCAGGTTTGGGATTTAGTCGATCTTCCTCCAGGCCGAAGGGCTATTGGGAATAAATGGATTCTCAAAATCAAGAGGAAGGCAGATGGATCGATTAATAAATACAAAGCTCGTCTGGTTGCAAAAGGATATACCCAAATGGAGGGTATTGATTTTGAAGAGACATTTTCTCCTGTTGTGAAGTTTGTGTCAATACGTGTCATTTTACTATAGTAGCACATTATGACTTGGAATTACATCAGATGGATGTAAAAATGGCTTTCCTTAATGGTAATCTTGACGAGGAAATCTATATGGCACAACCAGAAGGTTATATTGCTGATGGCCAAGAGGAAAAAGTATGTAGACTTAAAAAGTCTATATATGGGCTAAAGCAAGCGTCGAGACAATGGAACATAAGATTCAATGAAGTCATTTTATCTTATGGTTTCGAAATGATCAATGAGGATCATTGTGTTTACCTAAGAAAGGATAAAGGAAAGTTGGTCATTTTATCATTATATGTTGATGATATGCTGATAGCTGGAAATGACTTAAAAGTTGTGATTGAGGTCAAGTCTTGGCTTTCATCACAATTTGACATAATTGACATGGGAGAAGCTGAGTATATCTTAGGAGTACGGATCATTCGTGATCGATCAAAAAGACTTTTGGGTTTGTCCAAGAAGCTTATATTCTAAGATACTACAACACTTCAATATGTTTGATTGCAACGTTGAACAAACACCTACAGCGAAAGGTGTTGTTTTGAGCAAAAGTATGTCTCCCAAGACTCCTGAAGAGATAGCCGAGATGAAGAAAAGACCATATGCTAGTGTCATTGGTAGTTTGATGTACACTATGTTGTGTACTCGCCCTGATATAAGCTATGCTGTTGGCTTAGTTAGTCGTTTCCAGTCAAACCCAGGATCGAGACACTGGAAAGCGGTAAAAAGGATATTCAGATATCTCAAAGGAACGACAGATTATTGTCTCTGCTTCCAAGGATCAAAATTGAGCTTGAAGGGCTACGCAGATGCAGATTGGGCAGGGGACCTTGACGACAGAAAATCCACATCTGGCTATATTTTTTTGCTGAATGGAGGTGCCATTTCTTGGAACAGCAAGAAACATGCTTGTGTAGCACTGTCGACAATGGAGGCTGAGTATGTGGCTTGTGCAACGGCTGTACAAGAAGCTGTCTGGTTGAGAAGGTTCCTAAAGCATCTAAAGATTGTTGAGGACAGTGGGAGCCCTGTTACAGGGTGTTGTGACAATCAAGCTGCTATAGCTTTTTCCAGGGATCCTAAATATCACAGCAAAGGCAAGCATATAGAAATTAAATACAATTTTGTAAGGGATATTGTTGACAAGAAAAAGATAATTCTTAAGTACATCCCTACCCGAGCAATGCTTGCAGATCCTTTTACTAAGCCGTTGACTAAAGAGTCATTTTATGAACATGTGAAGTCTTTGGGACTACGCAAGATGTAACAAATTGTAAAGACTATTATTTAAATGAAATGTCATGATCTATTCAGTGTGAATGTATTTGTTACATTTGAAAAAGTCTCGATGAGCATGTTGGCAGACTGAGATTGGTCCACTCACATGGACAATCGTCTCTATTTGTTGAGTATAAATAGAGGTAAGACCATTACTTATGAGACAGCTTATGTAGTTGTAAAGAGAGACATACTCATAAGTTGAGGTCGCCTTGATTTGTATCAAGATGAGATCATTTATGTAATGATCGAAGTAAATGCACCCACCATTTACTAAACCTGTTTAAAGCCAGATTGGAAGTCATAAGTTGAATTCGGATTAGACGTTAGGTACGTCTAGATCGAAATCTGTACGATGTTAGATATTTGAGAAAAACATGCACTCTTTTTGGTAAAGAGAAAAACATCGTAGCATGTGATTCATACCACATGTGCTATAGCGACAATAAGGGTAGTAGGAGAAAGGATCCCTGCTTCTCTACTATGTGAGACCCTTGAGATTATCAGTTAATCTCAATCTTACCCTAAGTGACTATTTAGCTGTCTACTTGAAGTTTTTATCAGTGTTTGCTACTTTAGTGTGTGT